>CANYLF011906636.1:0-15182 GCA_948193215.1 Bocquillonia castaneifolia | reverse complement strand
GATAATTAAACTTGTGTTTTTTAAATAACAAATATAAAAAATTTTTATTTATTTAAAGAAATTTTTTTTTTTTTTATTTTCCGCACCATTTCACGCCCCCCCCCCCCCCCCCTCTTGGTCATTTCAAGATTCTTCACCCCTAAACTATCGCTGCAATTTTAGGGATTGTTAGTTTTAGCTTGGTTACCATTACAGTGACTAGTAGCTTGTATATAAATGGAGAGATCAGTAACACCCTATTGTATTATTGATTCTTCTTCATTATTCTAATAACAAGCTTATTTTCTTTTCCATTTTTTCTCTCTATTATGTGAGATATATATAACTTTAGATATGACGGCATAGTTAAGTGAAGGAACACTTGTCTGTCTTGCAAATAGATTCAATGAACATCATCTTGCATTCAGTTCAACGAAGCATCAAATTAATACATTGAGTTTTTTCATTTCTTTCACAAATCTCATTTTAAAAGAAAAAATATCACCCTTTTTTAATCACCCTCGAGATCTCTATTTTCCATTTTCTAATAATTTTTCTCACAAAATAAAATTATGTCAAAGTACATATTTGTGCATTGATATGTATATTTTATTGATAAAGACACCATAAATCAAATAATAATATATAAGGTTAACAACATTATCTATTCTATAGCCTTTAATCCATTTTTAAATATATTATAATAGTAATTATAATGGCATAAGGTATGTATGAACATCTAAACTATCATTGATTTGACACTTTAACACCTTAACTTTTCAATTTGCTTTATAGACACCCAAACTATGCATTTTAGTAATTTTATACACCTAAACTATACATTTTAGCGATTTTAAACACTTGTAAGTTCATGTATAAACACACAATTTGGTGTCTATGTGAACAAATAAGTATAGTTAAAGTGTTAAAATGACAATACCATGTTAGTTTAGGTGTTTATATGTTTAAAATGTATAGTTTAGGTGTCTCTAAGGCCAATTGAAAAGTTAAGGTGTCAAAATGGCAAAAGAATGATAGTTTAGGTGTCTATATATATCTTATACTAAAACTAAATATTAGTGCAACCATTAGGCGTGTGCGAAAAATCGACCGAATCGAAAATTATGGTACGGTTCAATGACTGAAATAGATAAGTTTGGTTCAGTCGAAGAGAATAGGATTGTTCAATTTATGATTTTCTATTCGGATTAAATTTTTGTTTCATTAAAAAAAACTAATATATAACCCCAAACATTAACCTTAAACTATACGTTTTAATACCATATAAATATATCCTAAAACATACTCTTTAAACACTCATACCCATAACACACGGTCGCTCCCTGTTGCCCTTTTTCTCTTCTCTTTCAACTTAACCCTAACCCTAATTCCTCTCATCTCTCTCACCCTTTCCGCCTTTTATGTATCACCGTCATTCAATCACAACTACTCATAAACTCTACTATTCCTTATTTGTTTTCTCCATTCTTCAATCATGAGTCTCTCTATTTCTTTCACTTTTTTCTTCTATTATTTTGTCTAAGTTTCCCTTTACAGGCAATTATTCTCAGAGCGATAAGTAACTGAAGTGAGTTTCTTTTTAAAAATCATCACATTTTTATTCTTTATTTAATTTCTCTCGTTTACTTCATTTTTAATTTTTAACTTTTCATTATTTTTTACAAACTTTTGATTCTGACTTTGGAGAATAATTTTTAAGGGGTTAGTTGAGTTTTTCTCCTCATATTTTTGATTTTTTTTAAAGCCCTTCCGATTCTTTATTTTTCTAATTTTTTATTTTTTAAAAAATTGTTTTAAATCTCTTTTCTTTATTGTTTTATTGTTTACTTTTTCATTTTACTTCTTATTTCAGATAACTTTTAATTGTTCCTTTAAAAGTAAAAGGATTTGTAAAGGTTTTCCCTTGTTTTGTTTTCTGCAAGTGTAAATCTACGAGTATTTGCTGTAAAGTTAAAAACTTTCTTTCGATCTAAAAACATTTTTTGAACTATTTATGATACAATTCATTTTTTAAAAAATAAATGCTAATTACTATAGATTTTCTTACATGAATTGTATGATTTTATGGATTTTGATGCAAGATAACGAATAACATCACAAAGTTCAATTTTTATTGAAACAAAGGTATGCATCACTATTTATCATTCCCTGTTTCTAAAAATAGTTCCTTTTATGTTGTGTGTCTGCTTTGTATGTGTGTTTTTTTTTTAATTTGGCCTATTTTTGCTCGCATTATAGGGTTTTGACTCGATGATAGTTAACGAATACAAAGTTTAAAATTTTCATTGAAATAGAGGTATGCTTACTATATTTATTTGTAATTCTTTGTTTATAAAATCTTGACCTTTGTGTCTTTGTATAAATTCTATTTCTGATTTTTTTTTGAAGTGGTGGAACCAATTCGTGTTTTCTATTAACTGTTTGATTCGTTAAAAGTGGTGGAAGCTTTATTCATTAAAAGTGGTGAAAGCATAAGCACTTATTGCCTATTTGCCCCATTCTAATCTTTTTGGACTTGGAGATCAAGTAAGGTATATTTGTTTCCCCTTAGTCATAACAGTTTTGTTCTGTTATTGATCAAATTAAGGTATGTATTAACTTTGTATATTTTTTTCGTTCTTTTTTTGCAATTTGGAGATCATCCAAAGATTAAATTACAATATGCTCATCTTTTTGCCTTATGCAGTAGTTACTTAATAGCAAGGTATCAATTTATTTTTTTTATATCTTTGTAATTTGAATTTTTAATTGTTTTATTCTTGTCCATTACTATCTTATTGATGGATGTGTTGTTTTGTGTGTGTAGATGTTTAACTAAGAATAAGTTGGAACTGGTTATAGAAATACAACTAGTTCCACTTATTTGTCAATAGTTGTGGATGGTTTAACTCAGTAGCCTCAAGTAACTGCTAGCACTGCCGAAACTCAACAAAGAAAAAGGAAGTAGATGAAAAATAATATCCCTTGTTTGGGATCACCTTGATGAAACGAAAGATCATAGTGGTAAATTAATTAAGGCCAGATGCTTATACTTTGCTAAGGTTTACTGAACTAACATTGGTGTGAATGGCATCTCTACACTTAGAACACACATGATTATGTATCTAAAAAAATCCACACAACAAATAAACTAGATGATCTTTATTGACTCTATAGCCTCTTCAAAAGTAAGTGAATAGTAATGAGGGAGATGGTGGGATGGGCAGGATAGGCACATGGAAGTTTAGTCAAGAAGCTATTAGGAAATCTATAACTTAAATGATAATTGTTGATGAGTTGCCCTTCAAGTTTGTGGAAGTGATTGGTTTTAAAAAGTCATGAACATTGTTTATCCTAGAATTAGAATGCCATTACCATCTAGATGAACAGTAGCTCGGGATTGCTATCAACTTTACCTAGATGAAATGTTAAAACTATTAAAACTTAAGGCTTTTTTAAAGGATCATAGCCAAAAGGTTAACTTTACAACAGATGATTAGAATAACATTCAAAGGATTAAGTATATATGCGTGACTTGCCATTGGATTAATGATGAGTGGAAGCTACACGAAGCATTATCTATTTTGTACCTATTACTTCACATAAGGGTGAATACATCTCTAAGTCTTTAAAGAATTTTTTGCTTGACTGGGGACTCAGAGATGTATTTACTATAACTATTAACAGTGATGGTAGCAATGATACTACCATTACTTGCTTTAAAAATAAAATGCATGCTCGGGGTACTAGTGTTGTAAAACTTGCGTACCTGTATATGAGATGTATTACTCATTTTATGAATTTAGTTATGAATGATGGTTTGAAAGTTTTGAACGGGTCAATTGTGAGAGTTGGGGGCAGTGTTAAATATATAAGGAATAACAATAGTGGGGTTAGAAAGTTTAAAAGAAGTTGCTTCTTTAATTGATAGTAACTCTAAGAAATCTTTGAGTCTTGATGTTCCTACTAGATGGAACTCAACTTACATAATGCTTGACACTGCTTGCATTTTCAATATGCACTTGAGAAATATGAGCATGACAACATATCTTTTAAGTCAGATTTGGATGGTAATGTCCCTGATTATCTTGATTGGATATTGGCAAAAAAGTTCACGAATTGCTTGCATCATTTTTATGCTGCTACTCTTCGCATCTCCGGTTCATTGCATGTAACTTCAAACATGAATTTTCAAGAGATATATGATTTGCATGTGGTTCTAAAAGAGATGATGAAAGTGATAATTTTGAAATCAAACATATATTTGAGAAAATAAAATCCATCATTCATCCAAGTTTGAATACATGGAATTTTCTTTAAAAACAATGTTTAAAGATGTGCAAGGTGGTATGCTATTTGATTATGTGAATAATGAGTTAAAATTGTTGTTTAACAAGTATAGATGTTTGTATTAACATGCTTCTGCAAATATTCCTCCCTCTAATTCCATTTTTGTGAGTCAACCAATGGAAGTTGATTTTGTTGCTTCACAAAGGCCTAAGTCACTATTGAAGGCTAAGTTTAAGCAACATAGGCAGCAAATGGGCAACTCAATCAATAAGAGAAGTGAACTGGAAATCTATTTAATTGGGGAACTTTTAGAAGAAGATGATGACATTGATTTTGATATACTTTAGTGGTGGAAGTAAAACTTTGATAGTTTTCCAGTTTAGTCCAAGATGGCATGTGATATATTGGTTGTGCCTATTTCTAATGTTGCCTTTGAGTCTGCATTCAGTACTAATGGTAGCGTTTTGGACTCTTTTAAAATTTTCATGACCCTAAAATTGTAGGAAACCTTAATCTGTGGTTAAGATTAGCCACGGGTGCCTAACACACCCCTTGGGGCTAAAGAATCAATTGAAGAACTTTAGAACTTTTCAAAGGTCATGAATTACTATTGTTTTTTCTTTTCTTCTACTTTTTATACTAGTTTTGTTTCTACCACCCATTGACTTGTTTCTTTTTATGTTCACTTGTTTCTTTTTATGTTCATTATTTTAGAGTTGCCTAATGTTGGGCTTGATGCCTTATAATGGTGGAAGTGCAAAACTTTGGAGACGGGTGTTTTGTGTTGTGTTTAGTGAATTGTGATTATTGCATTATTTGTTTATGTTGATGCATGTTTATGGTCGAAGCTTAATTGTTTATTATGTCCCTATTGCTGCCTTATTCACTCCTGCATCTTGCATTAAAGTAGTGGAAGCTCTAACTACTAAATAACATATGTTTTTATCATATATTATGTTTTAAATGCTCATATATTTTCTAATGATTTTCTAAATTGTTCAATATCATTTCTTTCCATGAATAGTTAAAATCTATGTAACTATTTCATTGCAAACTGGTTTGATTTGATTCCATTTTCATAATGCAGTTTTAATTTATAGTGATTTTAGTACATTAACTGATTTGATTTGATTATTTTTATATATTACAGTGCTAATTTTGGTGATTTTAAATCAATTTGCTTTGAATATACAACTTATTTAATAGTATTTATTTACAAAAATACCAATTATTTTTCTTGCATACTGTTTTGGAATGATGATGCTTCTACCACTTAAGTACCTGACAAATAATGCCTTATGTGAATTTGGGAGGCAATAATCAGTTGTAGCCAAGGAACATTCACTGCACGTACACATTGTATAATTTTCAATACATGATTAATTTAGCTCATTCCATGTATTATTTATTTGCATTTTGCAGGATTTAGATATAATTTTTTGGTTTTGGTGGTGATGTGTATGAATGGATTGGTTGCTGCCTCCATTGCTACATTTTTTTTCGTTGCATGGAGTAGCAAATGAATTTGCTAATTCAAAATCATAACTGATTCCCTTTTTGCACAAGTCAATTCTTAACATTTCATATAGGTGATGGGATATACAATTATACAAACTTTCAAGCCTATTTTGTATTTTTTTGTATGCTTCTAACTATTTTTTATAAGTTAAATTTTATACGTAATCATGTAATTATGCAAATAGATAATGGGATTGAGATGCATATAGTCATATAGGGTAGTAGATAGTGTTAAAATCCTCATATGAATTGAAGGATTTTGTTATATTAATGATACATGTCACTTTCCAGTTTTTTTTTTTGTTGAAGTATAGTTTATTGATCAAATTGGAGTTAAGTATAAAAGGCCCAAACCTAAATAATTAACCAAAGCTGAACCGAATCGTAAATTAATTTCGGTCAATTAGAAATTTAGTTTTTGTATTTTTTTTCTCACGGTTTGGTTAAGTTGTGTAATAATTTAAAACCAATCGGTTTACACATTTTTGTAATCGAACTGAACAAACAAACTGAATGCACACCCTTAGCAACCATAGAATTGGACTTCCTTTTTACATATTTTTGTTTGACTTTAGCTCTTTTCAAACATATTTTTCCTTACTCTTACTTTTGTAAAAAAATACTACCTGAAATCTAATTGGCTTTTTCCTTTTTTTTTATCCCTCTAAACTAATAAAAACTTCATTTCTTATGTAACATCTCTTTTCTCTTATTTTTCTATCCTTTTCTTCTCATTTTTGTTTTCCTTCTTTGAAATAACGAATCAAATTGCTCTTATTTCCATTAGTGAATCTAATAGAAGACGTAAGTGGGAGACTCTAGAAGCAGAGATTTTCATCTATTTAGCTTTGTATATCATGTATCGTCATCTTCTTGTTGCTGTGATTTTCATCTTCTTTAATGCACATGGTTGTTAGTTGTGTATATCATCTCTTTTCCTATTCTTCTTGTTGTGATTTTTCTCTTATTGACATACTGCAGTTGATTTTTTAGTAGAATTTTAAATGTAATTCACAAATCTATTTTTGTTTATTGGTGTATCAGTTTTTTCTATTCTTATTTAATGATTTAAATTGTAATGATTATGTTTTTTATTTTCTTTTTTTTTTGTCTTCATATACTGTGTTTTTATCTTCAATCTGTTCCAATGTTGATGTTTTTTTATTGTTGTGGATGAAGAGGTTTTTAGCCCAAACGCCCAAGGCTCTAGCAACCACTTCACTGCTACTATTTAAAGTTAGGGAACACGCATTAGCTTTGTTAGGTGTAGCGGAGAATGAGGAGTCGCCACCTAAGTTAGTTCGGGATCTCCTTTTTATTATGTGATGAACGAATCAATGCCCTTTAAAAGAGTACTTATCATCATCACCCAGACGATTCTAGGTTTGGAATAAGCATCCCATAAAGCGCATTTTGTTATTTAATTACTAAGTGAAATTGTTAATTCCTCATTTTAACAAGCAGCATGTGAGGGAAAGAGTATAACAACCAATGAAAATAAATTATACACGAATTTGCAATGAATAAGAATAATCCCTATTTATTTCTAGCTCATTTTTATTATTAGCCCAGCTTGTTAGTCCTAATTAAATTACATGAAAAATGTGGTAATATTGATTTCTATTTATTTTATTTACAATTTATTACCAAATATTTATTCCTAATTTATTTACATGCCAAATATATTAAAAATGTGTTTTTACATATTTTATATCCTAATTATTTAGTTAAAGTTTACACATTAATTAATTAAAATCTAATAAAGTGAGGTATTAAATGGACTATATAAAATAATACAAAATATTTAACAAAATATGGAAATAAATAAAATACATTCAACCTTAAAGAAATGGAAGGGGAAATGATTTTCTACCAATTTTATCTAAAATTACAAACTTTAATAATTAATTTCAATTAATCCTAAATCATGCATATAGGTGATGAAATAATAAAAATACAATATAAAGGTACAAAAATAATTATTACTAATTATAAAACGAATACAAAATAAATGCTACAAAGTAAATCTTAAGGAAAGGAAAGGAGAAATAAATTTCTAGATTAATTTTAATAATTATCAAATTAATTAATTAAACCAATTTAACCCTAATTTACTAAAAAAAATGAAATCTCCAGGTTCAGGGTTGATCAGCCGATCGACTGTTCATGGACAGCCGATGATGTGAGTGAACAGCTGATCAACTGGTTGTGATCGAACAATCACCGCTGTGATCTGGATCTGCACGGAAATCATTAGCTTGTTGTGAAATCAGAAAATAGACTTATTAAATTATAAGAAATGTCCCAAGCATCATAATATACTTACTAATATGCTAAATTAGGTACATACTACGTCAGAACACATAATTATATGAGAATTATTAACAAAATATCAAAACTTATAAACTAAGTAATATAAGCAAAAATGACACAAAATAACCTGATCTATACAATTGAACCATCAAAATCATGCAAGTTATGTTAGAAATGCATAATAATGATTAAGATAGTAAATATAAACAATAAATCACCAAGATCAAACTCAAATAATTCATGAAATAGAAAATAAAGTAATAAAATACAAGAGATAAGTTAAGGAAAAGAAATCAAGATTAAAATCCTTGGGTCACGGATGCATGGTATGCCCTCATAAGATTATAGTGTTGTAACCTTGCTCTCCAATGTTCTAGCAATTGGGATCAACTTATAATATTTGAAAAAAATCAACTAAACTTAAATTTCTTCCCAAAATTCTTTTATTTTTCACCACTTGATAAAAATATGTGTTTCTTCTCTCAATTTTCTCTACAAAAATCACCTTCCTCCCCCCTTACTCTGATGCCAATGGGTATGTTATATAAAGAAGCTTTGGAATTATTTTGATTCCTTCTTTCCCCACTTGTAATTATTACAAAACATCTTTAATCTCCACCCATCTTCCTACTAAAATAAAGTTTTAACTTTACAAATGGGGTGTGGAATCCAAGTGGACATAACCACTCAGTAAGTTTGGAATAAAATAGTGGAATTGATCCCCCCCCCCCCCATGTTTGCAAGTGGCATTAAAAATTCAGGTTTGGAATTTGCAGAATGCAGAACTGATTGGTTGATCATTAAGAACCGATCTGTTCTTCATTGAACCACTTCAAATCTTTTAAAATTCATAAAATATTATAGGACCGATCATTCGGTTGAATGACCAATCGATTAAATGGATAAACCGATCAATTGAACGCGTATTTGATCTATTCATCGCTAGTCTGATTTTATTCAATTTGATCCTTTTGCTTTCTAATTGGAGAAAAAAGTACTAAAATTGGTTCAATTTATAGACCGTATTGATCATTGGTCACCCTGAGCCACTTCCATGACCTGCATCCAAAAATCAGGTGTCTACAATTTTCTTTATTTTCAGTTTTGAATGTTTTGATGTTTTCTTATTCTATTTCACGTTTTTATTTGTTGTTATTTTGTTTATTTCTTTTATTTGATGATATTTCATGTTTTTCCTGTTATTTGTTGAAATTTGATTTTCATTTATATTTGTCAGTTTGATATTCATTTAGGTTAAGTTTTTCTTTTGTTCTTGTTTGTAGTTTGGTAATAGTTTAATAATAGTTTCAAACTAATTTAGTTAACATCTTTAACAACGTAAATTTTTTCTGTTATATACATTAATACCTCTATACAATCATATTGTTGGGACGCTAAGAAATTTATTACTATAAAGAGGTTATAACTTAATAGAGTTTTAGTTAAAAAATTATTTTATAATTTAATAATTATTATACTAACTTGTAAAATAAACTGTAACAAGTTAAAATAGTTAGTTACTGGGATATCTGACTATGTTAAGTAATAAAATTTAATATATATTTTTTTTTGAATAAAAAGTTAACTTTGATTTAAAAGAGATCAAATTAATAACAAAGAAATTTAGAAATAAGATATAACATCACATGTTGATAAGATTGTCCATACATATATCAACCTCATATTTGATATGCAAAACATATATTTCATTTGACTACACGCTAAATTTTATTTGAAATGAAATACCTATGTAAATTTGTTTGGTACAATGCCTTACTATTTAAAGTTACCACAACATCTTTGAGTTTTCGAGTGTTGAATAACTCACTTGTATGGTTGCCTTCTTGTTGAAGCCAGAATGCTTCTAGCTTCTTAATCATGTTTAAAGCTTCTTGGCATGAAACTTTTGTTATGTATATATAGATATTCTTATATAGAGGTAACTTTTAGTAAGATGGGACTTAAAAAAAATATAACATATCACAATATAGAGGTTATTCTTTTTTAAAACTGGCCCAAGTTGGTACAGGAGTATTTTATTCTTACATAGAGGTTATTACTATATAGAGTATTACTTTAGGGAGGTTTTACTGTAACTTTTAGTTTTTAACTTCTATTATATATAACTTTTAGTTTTTAACTATTGTAGATTATGTCTTTCTTATCTATTATAATATATTATGGTGGAGAATGGGATATGAGAAACTTAATTTCTCAAACTACAAGACGAAAGGTGGTTTGTTGTCTGTTGTTATGAGTTTTGTTGATTTAGAGAATATGATTAGTAACTTTTCAAGTTAAAGTTCAATGAATTTAATTTTGAAGTTAAATATCAATTTAATATTGGGATTGAGCCTATTGAAATTGATGATGATGATGATAGTTTGAATTTTTACATTAAATTAAAGAAAGAAGATAAGGATGTTGGTAAACTTCCTTTATGTGTTAGTTTGAGATCTGGTGTTGCTTTGATTACTTGCAATGTTTCATTGGCTAATTGTACTGAGGAGCGGTCTTCTAATTCTATAACTTCATATTCAATGATTAATTTTGCTAATCGTTTAAGTAAAGAGGCAGCAAGGGATGTTGTTAAGGAAGGAGAAGAAGAGTTTGTTAGTAGTTTTATGGATGGTTCTATTATTGTGAATCCTAGGGTTGATGAAGTTAAAGTGCGTCAGATTTATAAAGAAAAGGGTGTGTTGAAGTCTGTTATGAGTTTCCATGTTCTTTCCAATGATTTTCAATTTAATGTTAAGAAGTCTTGTAAGTAGGAGTACATTTTAATTTGTATTAACATTAGTTGCACTTAGTTTTTGCATGCTTTTTATTTTGATAAGAGCAGCATGTTTGTCATAAGGAAATGTGTGAGATTGATATTGTTCACTTGATATGCGTGTGGAATCTCAACATCAAGCGACTTTTATTATTGTGGCTAAGGTTGTTAGAGATAAATATCTAAATGTGAAGATAATACATACTGTCATAGATGTTATTAGAGATATGAAAAGTGAATTGATGTCTCTATTAATTATCACAAGGTTTGGAGGTCAAAAGAAAAGGCTTTAGAGTATATTTGTAGGAAGCCAAGCGATTCATATGCTTTGCTGCCCGGTTTGTTTTAAATGTTGAAGAGTACCAATTCTGGATACGTTCTTGATATTCAGACCACAAATAGGTGTACTTTTCAGTACTATTTTATGGCTTTTCATGCCTTTATTTTGGGCTAGAATTATTGTTTCCCTATTGTTGTTGTGGATGACACATTTTTAAAATGCACATATGGTGGAACTCTACTTTTTGCATGTACTCACGATAGTGCAAGTAAAGAAATTTTGTCTCGGTTGTATTTGTTAATTTTTTAAATTATCGTTGATGTTTAGTTTTTGTGTTCTGATTTAAAATTTGTTTGAAATGTGGTTAAAAATAGTTTAATAATTATATATCTTTTAGATTTAAATATGTTTGTTTTTTCTGTATATTATGTAATCTTTTTCCTATCCTCTAGCTGTCCAAATCATATCCGCTAGCGTTTTAAAAAATGAATTAAACATTGAAACACTAAAAAAGTCAGCCGTTGAAAGGAATCACTAGTATTAAAAAAATAGAAAAGACATACAATTTAAATTAACTATAAAAATATCTACTTATAAAAAAAACTACAAAAATATCTTATTATATTTAAAAAGAATAATCATTTTAAATCAAAAGACTCGAATAGCCTATAAAAGTGGTTCATCATTATTTGTTATTCTATTACTAATAGAGACCTTATTTGTAGTAAATAGCAATGCTAGGACTGTGCATTCGGTTTGAACTGAACAAAAATTTTTGCACAATCCAAAACCGAACCGAACTGAATTATATAGAAGCTAAACTGAACCAAATCAAAAGGTCTAGTTTAGTTTGGTTTTTGGTTCGGTTTGATTTATTTGTCTTCATTTTTACGGTCTAACGGTTCGGTTAGGTTTTTGGTAAAATATTAAAAACCAACCGAAATTTAAAAAATTCAAAATCAAGAACTGAACCAAACTAAAAATTGATCGGTTCAATTCGGTTTTTCGGTATGGTTGGGTTATTACACAACCCTAAGCAACACAACCTCAATTCTAATTAACTTTTATCCATTCTCATAAAAAAATATTAACATCATTTATAATGCTACTTTTATAGTAACGTAACCTACTATTCTTATCACTGGTCCTTGCTTACAACGTAATAAATCCTAGTAATTATTACTTTATAATTTCAGTTTTTGAATTTAGGATATAAATTCAAATTATATGTTATCAAATTATTTATACGTTGTTTTTCTTACTCAACGAGGTCAAATAATTTCAAATTTTAGTTATTACTCTTGATTTTTTTTCTATCTATATTTGAAATTTAAAATAACAATATGATCGTTATTTACTGTTACAACTATAAATAATCCTCTCAAGTATTGATGTCTAATATTAACAAAAGGTGAATGATAGTCTCTTTTTCTCTTTCAATTTTTTTCAAAATAAGTTTTCGATTGTCAATTTATTAATATTATTTTTTAATAATTTTTTTTGTAATCCCACATGGTGAATTCACGCTCATCAAGGTTAACCATACTTGTAAGTATATATTTGATTTTGTTATTTCTAATTATTTTAAGTTATCTTTTTCATTTATTGATTAATATTATTCAAAGTTAAAAAATTATATCCATCATTTAATTGATAATAAATATTAACTGTATTACATTTTTATAATTTTGATTGTTTATAGTTTTTTTATTTTATTCTAAAATGGATTGATTCGATTAATTTGGAACGCCTAATGCGAAATAAGATATGTTAATGTTTTTTTAATTTAGTTTAAGCATTAATTTGTTGTTAATATTTTTTATCTGGATACAACATCTTGAAATTAAACATTTGTCTTAAAAATTGTAGCTTAGATAGGGAATCTTAAAATGGAGGAAGATATTGTATTATTGTGGACAGAGCGTCCGGGAACCTGCCAGTCAGTTGTTGTCCAATGGCAATGGCGACAGACTCAATAGATGGATAAATTCCTCAGGAATCCCCATTCGTCATCACACCAGATGATTTCTGGGTACGGAATGCGTCATCCATTCTTGGGGAAATTTCCCATTTAATTAAGTAACGAGGTCATTGTTTCCGACCAGAGACAAACAATATAAAGCGGTAAATCACCCGGAAAGTAAGATGCGACGCATGGTGCGTGCCTAATATTGTTTCTAATAAGTTTTAGTCCTGCATTAGGTCCATTGTAGTTAACCCTGATTAATTGAGTGCTGATTGCTGTATTGGTGGGTTACTACTTATTTTAATAATGGTTACCCGAGTGGATTACTACCTTATTTATTTACATGCACAATATCCACAGTCAGTTTTTACGTATTTTTACATTTATTTTACAGGTTAATGTTTGCACATTAATTTATTCATTATTTATCCGAAATGTGGGAATGGCAATAATATACATACATCCTTAAAGGAAGGAAAGGTGAAATGAGTTTCTGCCATTTTATTGTACTTGTTACCGGGTTTTATTTATTATAGATGTCTGATTAATTATTTAATATTTAGATCTAGATGATTAATTATAAATTAAACAAGGTTTAGGAAATCTTATCGATCGACCGACTAGCCCCGGAGAGGACTTTATCGGTCGATCTTGAAGCTTAAGAAGGATTTGAGCGTTCAGATCATCGGTTGACGTTTTGTGAATGAGCCATGCGTGGAGGTCCGGCCAGTCCTTTGGTGATGGTTCGGTCGGATCTTCATTTGGGCCTGGCCCAAATTCTCCACAAATAATCGAAGCAGGTGGGACATCCTGTTGAACCCTGGACATTCGACCGGATGAGTCTCTTAGGCTTGCAATGATCCTGTCGGACCTGTAACCTGGTGTTGGATGGTATTTCTCTGGTTTTTTGACCTGTTTATTACATGTCTTTTGAATATATGTTAACACCTAATTTTGATGCAAGAATACGGAAGCAGCTCGGAGGCCCAGTGATGATCATTCATGTTTTAAATAGCATGAATTGAGTTGACATTTGCTTTTTTAGAGATTGCATAACTTCACTTTGAGTGTTTTCTAAAGCTTGCATAGCATGTTTTTTCTCCAAAATTTGGTTTTGAGTATAAACGATGCATTTTTCAGACAGTTTTTATCATAACTTTTTCTACAAATGTCCAAATGAGTTGAAATTTTGATGGTTGGTATTTGAGGCAATTCTGCATGTTTTCTCAGTTCTAAGTTTTTACAAAATCGGACGTTTGAAAGCCCAAAAGAGCCCAACGCTACTCTGAAGAGTGGAATTGGGCCCAACGCCACTCTTCCAAGAGGAATTGGGCCCAACGCCACTCATATGACTGGCATTGGGCTCAATGCCACAAGGAAGACTGGCGTTGGGCCCCCAACTCCAGTCAGACTATCTTAGCTATAAAAAGCCCGTTTTCAGGCTGTTTCGGCCCGGAATGGACCATAAGAGTCATACACGCGTCCCAAAGCTCTAGAGGGTTATTTTTGTCCAAAATATCCTTTGCTTTAGGCTCAAGCCATTGAGTTTCAATAGGAAACTGATTGTGGTAACCCTAGCTTAAGTTTTAAGCTAAACCGGGTATACATAGACGTCTAAAACTAGGTTTTAGGGAGAGGCAGCCTGTGCATACGAATTTTAGAGTTTAATTACTTATACAAATGCTCTAAAACTCACTCATAGCTTTAAAAACATTTGATTTTATATTGTTTTAACATCACAAGCACAAAAACTCATTAAAAGTGCCATCTTTTGCATTCAAGAGGTGATTTTAAAGCTTTCAATCTATTCATGCAACACTCCAATAGCTCTTAATCAATAAAAAGCAATACTAAAGTCACTCAAATCAGATCTGAGGGTTATCAAGCGCTTCCAAGCTGATTTCTTGAGAGGTAAGTCATCTTTTCCTTTGTATTTTCATTATTTTTGCATGTTTCCATGATTTGCATGTTATAAATGTGATGTTTCATGTATTTTTGTTGCTATAATTTTCTGTTTGTATGTTAAATAATGTTTCATGCATGTTTCTTTTGTTAAAATATCA
>CANYLF011906505.1:0-15736 GCA_948193215.1 Bocquillonia castaneifolia | reverse complement strand
ATACTAATTAAATATAGTTATTAATTACTAATTATACATTTTTAAAAAATATATATATTAATTATTATTTAATTATAGTTAATTATTTTAATTACTAATTATATAAAATCATTAGAAAACACCGATTTAGAGACGGATTTTAGAGACGGATTTTGATAAATTAGAGACGGAAAGAAAAAGGAGGACTGATTTTTCTGATAATTAGAGACGGACAAAAAATTCGTCTTTAAATTAGAGACGGGCAAAAAATCCGTCTCTAATAATGGCGGGAATTGGTACCAAATTATTAGAGACGAATTTTTATCTGTCTTTAATTAGAGACGGACATTACCCGTCTCTAAGCAAAAAAATCCGTCTCTAATAATTTGGCGCCAACTCCCGCTAAAATTAGAGATGGATTTGGAGACGGATTGTTTGTCCGTCTCTAATTAAAGACGGAATTAGAGACGAATTTTTATGTCCGTCTCTAATTAGAGACGGATTTAGAGACTGATTTTTTTTCCGTCTCTAATTATTGAAAAAAAAATTTTCTGTCTTTAATTTATCATAATCCGTCTCTAATTAGAGACGGATCAAAATCCATTTCTAATTCCGTCTCTAATTAGAGACGGATAGCGTCCGCCTCTAAAATCTGTCTCTAAATTGGATTTTCTAGTAGTGAAAACAATAGAGTCATGTCCATTCTTTTTGGCTCATTTTCTAGAGAAGATTGTCCTAGAGTGCAACATTGCACTAACGCCTACTCCATATAAAAGACATCGGCTAACTATCATGAAGGGACCACATCCATGAAGAACATGAGAGTAGGCTTCTAGTCTACCAATATGAAACCTTCAAGAGAATAGCCAATAAGAATGTCACCACACTAACCAAACGGCTTCTCATTTTGGTGGGGGGCTTGAAAAATCTTGGCAAAATATATGGCCCAGAAAAAGTCAATAAGAAGATCTTGAGATCTTTGATTAGAAAGGAATTTGAGGCAAAGATAGCATCTACTGAAGAATATAAGTATCTTACAACTTTTCCAATCGATGAGCTCATAGGTAGTCTCCTAATCTATAAGATGAACGTCATGAAAGATGAGGAAGATGAGAAGCTAGAAGAAAGGGAGAAGAAAGAAGAAAAGAAAAATCACTTGCTCTCAAATCCATCAAGAGCAAAGTGAGGAGTCAAATAAAGATGAAAGCAAGGGAGGTCCAAGTGAACAAGACTTGATGCTACTTTCCAAGAGAATCCTTAAGATGATCAAGTCTAAGGATGGACATCCTAGCAAGGACAAGGAGAGAAGAAGGAAAGACATGAAGAAGAGTAGTAGTACTCTCAAGTGCTATGAATGTGGAAGGAAAGGGCACATTAAACTGGAATGCCCTACTCTCAAAGGAAGGCACAAGAAGAGCTTTAGTGCCAATTGGGACAACAATGATGAAGCTTCATCCTCTTCTTAAGAAGATGAAGATTATGATTATGAGAGTGATGGGGAAACCGCCAACCATGCATTCATGGCTATGAAGCACTCTTGTAATGAGGTATGCTCAAAGGCAACCATTGGAGCAAGCTTATAGTACTTAGATAGTGGATGCTCCAAGCACATGGCCAGTGATTCAAAGCTCTTCTCCAAACTTGAGAAGAAGAAGGTTGGAACCGTCACATTTGGTGACAATGCCAAGGGTAAGGTAATTAGCATTGACACCATATGTAATGACTCTTCTACTTGTATTGAAAATGTACTTTTGGTTGATGGTTTGAAGTATAACGTACTTAGTGTGAGTCAATTGTGTGACAAGGGCTTTAATGTTATTTTTGACTTGAATACTTTCCTTGTTGCCAAATCTTTGGATGACAAGGTGGTTTTCAAGGGCAAAAGATCCAAACCATGTCTACACAATTAACCTACACAACCTTACTAATCAAAATGTGATGTGTCTTATGTCTATTAGCAACGATACTTGGCTTTGGCATAGGAAACTTGGGCATGCAAGGATGGAATTGCTTGAAAACTCAAGCAAGGGGGAGCTTGTGAGGGACTTGCCAAAGATCAAATATTCCAAGGACAAAGTGTGCGAAGCCTAACAAAAAGGAAAGCAAGCAAAGTCCTCATTCAAGCCAAAGAATCAAGTAAGTGCTTCTAGACCTCTTGAATTACTTCACATGGATTTTTTTGGTCCAACCAAAGTAGCTAGCTTGAGTGAAAAATACTATGCGTATGTCATTGTTGATGACTACTCTAGATATACTTGGGTTTCTTTTTTAGCTCATAAAAGTGATGCTTTTGATGCTTTCAAATCTTTTGTAAAACATGTTCAAAATGAAAAAAGGTTATTTTATAACTTCTTTGAGGAGTGGCCATGGAGAGGAATTTGAAAATGAATCTTTTGAAGGTGTTTTTGATTGACAAAGGGTTTTTTCACATAATTTTTCATGTCTAATGACTCCTCAATAAAATTGTATTATTAAAAGGAAAAATTGTACATTGATTGAGATGGCTAGAACTATGCTTAATGAGTATGGTTTACCAACCTACTTTAGGGGGGAAGCCATCAATACATGATGTTAAATGTGAAATAGAGTTTTCAAAAGGCCAATTTTGAACAATACCTGTTATGAGACATCGAATGGTAAAACACCCAATAATTCTTATTTTAGAGTATTTGGATGCAAGTGCTATATTTCGAATACTAAGGACAACCTTGTGAAATTCACATCCAAAATAAATGTTGGAGTCTTTTTAGGCTATTCCACATTAAGCAAAACTTATAGAGTCTTTAACAAAGAACTCTAGTAGTTGAAGAGTACATGCATGTTACCTTTGATGAAACAAGTAAACATGATCTTATGAAAGGTAGTGTTTGTGATGACTTTGTAGGTTCCTTTGAGAAGCTTAACATTGAGGACAATGAGGATCAAGAGGAGCATAACAAAGATTCATCATAAGAAGAACACAATAATGGACAAAGTGTTGATGATCAAGCTCATTTGGATCACCAATAAGAGCATGGAGATCTTCCACCTACATGGATCTTCTCTAAAGATCGTCCTAAGAACAATATCATTGGTGAGACCTCTAAGGGTGTAAGTACTCGAAGCTAACTTAAGCTCTTAGATTCTAATCTTGCATTCCTTTCTTAAATTAGGCCTTAGAATATTGATGGGGCCCTCCATGAGGAGAGTTGGGTACTTGCTATGCAAGAGGAACTCAATCAATTTGAGAGGAATAAGGTTTGGGACTATGATAGACCTAAGGATTATCTAATTATAGGTACTAAATGGGTATTTAGGAACAGATTGGATGAGCAAGCTTAAGTCACTAGGAACAAAGCCCGATTGGTTGCCAAAAAGTATTACCAAGATGAAGGCATTGACTATGATGAGACTTTTGCACCCGTAGCAAGATTAGAAGCAATTAGGATTTTACTTGCTTTTGCATCATTCATGGATTTTAAACATTTTCAAATTGATATCAAAAGTGCTTTTCCAAATGGTTTCATTGAAGAGGAAGTGTATGTTGAAAACCTCCCAGTTTTGAAAACTTTGAATTTCTAAAACATGTTTTTAAGCTTACTAAGGCCTTGTATGGTTCGAAACAAGCTCCTAGAAGTTGGTATGAAAGGCTTAGTAGTTTTCTTTGTGAAAATTGGATTACAAAAGGGCAGGTTGACACTACTCTCTTCATCAAAAGGCATAAGCATGATATTTTTATTGTCCAAATATATATAGATGATATTATATTTGGTGCTACTAATGAGAGTTTGTGCAAGGAATTTTCTAAGTGCATAACTAAGGAGTTCTAGATGCGCATGATAGGAGAGCTCAAGTTCTTCTTGGGATTGCAAATCAAGCAAGGAAAGGATGACATCTTCATCAACCAAGCCAAATACCCAAAGGAACTACTCAAAAGGTTTGGCATGGTTGGATGCAAGTCAAGCAAAACTCCCATAAGTACCACCACAAAGTTGGACAAAGATGAAAATGGTAAGGATATGGATCAAAAGAAGTATAGAGGCATGATTGGATCTCTTCTTTATCTTACATCTAGTAGAACCGGTAACATGTATGCTACTTGTTTGTGTGCACGTTTTCAAGCACGTCCTAAAGAGTCTTATTTGCATGCCGTCAAAAGGACTTTAAAGTATTTGCATTACACAATGCATTTAGGACTATGCTATCCTAAGAGTGTTGCATTTGATTTAGTTGTATACTCGGATTCTGATTATTTTGGTAGGTTGATGGATAGGAAGAGCACTTCTAGAACATGTCAACTAGTTGACAATTGCTTAGTTTATTGGTGTTCTAAGAAGCAAGTAAGTGTTGCTTTGTCAACCGTGGAAGTCGAATATGTAGCAGCGGGTTGTTGTGGATCACAAGTTTTGTAGATGAAACAACAATTGAAAGATTATGTCCTTAGCATCAATCACATTCCCATCAAATGTAACAATACTGGTGCTATTAATCTCTCAAAGAACCCAATTCAACACTCTAGGATTAAGCACATAGACATTAGACATCATTTTTTAAGAGATCATGTGCAAAAAGGGGATGTTGTGTTAGAGTTCATTGACACAATTAACCAACTTGCTGATATTTTCATAAAATCTCTCAATGAAGGGCTAATGAACTTCATTAAGAGTGAGTTCGGGATGCTAGATGGAAGCACCCTTTGATCTCAAAGGTTTCTGAAAATTGGTTATATCTTGACACATATGCATAAAACTTAAGATGAGCACCTTGGATTTGTCAAGTAATCCTAAGGAATCACTTATAGTCATAAATTGAACTATTTGACTAAGAAAGACTCTTACTTTGCTTTGAAATTTCAAAAATTGTTCTGGACTTGTAAATCATGGTCACGAATTTTACCATGGTGGGCATGATGAAAGGTCAAAAGTTTTTCAAAGTCTCTGCTTCATTGATCATTCCCATGACCTTCTTCTTCATGGTCGCAATCTGAACCTAAAATATTTCAAACCTTCTAGCTCTTTGGTCGCACCCATGATGGCCATAATCGCGGTCATAACCTAAGCCTAATTTTTTAAAAGGTTTCTGCCTTGATGATCGCTGCTATGATTCAGTAATCATGGTCACGATCCAAAGATATCCTTTTTAAAATTCTATTTTAAATACAACTAACAGTCACAATTCTCTCCATCACTCTCGCGATGTTCAATGCCTTTTTAAAGTTTTTGAACAACATTCTGTTTCTTATGATAGCGGAGGTGATGACCATCATCACGGTTGTGATCATTTAACAATTTGACCATGTTTTAGTTTTGCAAAAATCACAGGGGTGATGACTTCAATCGCTCCCATGATGCCTGTTTAAATTTCAAAAAATATAGCCATTACTAGCCGTTTTAGAATGTTGAAAAATGACTAGTTTGCTAATTTTTATTGATTTTCTACCAAAGGAGGTCCAAATATGTCTATATAAGCTCCATCATGCATATGGGTAAAGGTTTACTCCAATTTGCTTAAGGTTTTAAGGCTTTTATCTCTTTTTTCTCTTTTACACCTCCCTCTCAAGCCTTTAAAGGCAAATTTTTCTTGCATTTTCTATATCCAAAACACAAACATTATGGGCAAGAAAACTCACAAGGGGTGAAAAAGGGAAGAATTTGGTAAAGGACCTTGCTAAGAACCCAAAGAAGGAAAGAACCTTGGAAATTCTTGATGAACATAGACCTCTCTTGGGTATCTTCGTAAGGGAACCTTTAGAACAAGCAACAGGTGCTCAAACAAGAGCTAAAACAGCTGCACTAAAGCCTACTCAAACTTCCACCAAAATTAAACTTAAAGGCACCCAACCTTCTAAAGAAAAACCAACCTCTACTCCTCAAAGTCAAGCCCAACCTCAACCTCCTCAACAACAACACCTTTGGGATCTACTAGATGATGAGGGAAGGGTGGAGGCCAAGAGGCTTGATGAGAAAGAATTTCTAGATACCAAGAGGATCTCAACCGTGGCTCTAGAATAATCAGGGATCTAGGATGAGGTTGATGGATACCTTCAAACCTTGGGATGGATGGAGTTGGCCAAGCCAAAGTATAATGGCTACAATAAATTGACTCTTGAGTTCCTAGCAACACTCAAAGTCAATAAGAAGGTGGAGAAGGATTTGGGGTCCTATGTGATGAGGTTTAAACTTTTTGGAAAACTGGTTGTCTTCCCAAGCTTACAATGGATGCTTGCTTTGGATTCTCTAAGGATTGGGTATTCAATTTCAAAGATACTGACATGGAGATAAGCACCTTTTGGAGAGAGATTGGGGTCTCCAAAAGATTTCAAGGTGGACACACTCCTTTCAAGTACCTTAAAGCCTTTGGACCATTCGCTCTCCACAAGATCATTTTCTCCGTTATCTTTGTGAAAAAAAGGCAATAATAGGTAACCCAAAAAGACCTTCTCTTTCTCTATTGTGCCTTAAAGGAGAGAAAAAAATTCCAAATCTCCTATTTCTTCACTGACCGCCTTTTAACCTTAAGATCAAACAAGGGGTCAGCCATCTTGGTTGGCTCCTTTGTTTCTCAAATAGACTATTTTCTTCACTTTGATTTTAAAACTCCCCAAACCTACCCTCTCACGGAAGCACTTGAACTTCAACTTAGCTTGATGGACACATATTTCTTTATAAAAAAGGTGAACATTGTGAAGAAAAAGGTGGATGGTACTTATGAGTATCTAGGAGGTGTGTTGGATGAAGATAAGGAAGCCAAGAAGGAGGCAAGGAGAAAGGATAGAGAAGAGGCAAGGGATGCCATGAAGGAAGAAGAAGAGGGTGGTGGAATCCCTTTCAATGAGGATTTAGAGCTACCAAATGTGGACATATATAGTGGATAGAAGGGGAGAAGCTTCAACTTCCACTCCTAGGCCATTCTCTATATGGGAACAAATTCTTCTAAGGCTCAAGTCCATTGAAAGAAGATTGGATGAGCATTATCCTACAATCGTATGGCTCAACGCTTGGATGAACAATATAATGACCTCAACTCTATTCATGATGATCTTAAGGCCATCCATACAAAATTGGATATCCCTCCTTGTGACCATAATAGTCTAGGCCCTTAGTGTGTTTTTCATGTTTTCCATCACATTTCATGTGTTATAATCTTTTTCTTTTTCTTATGTACTTTCCTTTTATTAATGAAATTGATGATTCTTGTGCTTCATTATCTATATCTAATATTTTCTCTTTCCATTGTGCTTAATTTATCTGTTTTTCGTTTGTATGCTTAGATACCTTTTTGATTTTGAGTTGATAGGGGGGGGGGTGTGGGAAGTCTCTAGTTCCTAGTGGAACTTGGATTGATATACCTCTTTGAACTCTTTTTTAGACCTTAAAATGAATCTAAAGCATACTCAGTAAATCTATCTAAAACTTGTGCATAACCTTATCACTTCATTTTAGCTCTGATACTATTTTTAATACTGCACAATTTGAGGGGGAGCAATTTCATTCAATCCATACACTTATAAACACTTTTTCGTGCCTTAATTATTTTTGGGTTTTCAAACTAAAAAAGGGTAGATTGTTGGCCCTTGTGGTCTCAATCTAACTTATTTTGAGCTTAACAACCTTTCCTAAGTGTTTAACAAAGTTTCCAAGTGTGTAGGATGAGTTTCATAAAGTAATTTCAGGGATTGAAAAAGTGACCCATAAATCATGTCCGTGATCCTTAGCATCGCCACCGTGATGACCATCGTGACTGTGATTCAAAGGAACGTGCCCACGACTCAGAAGGCTAAATCTTCTTAAAGCTTCTGTAACTTTGGTCACCCCTATGATCAAGTGGCAGAAAGACACTTTCCAAGCCTCCTCAAGGCGTCTTGCATTACGACTACGACACAGATGATCGCCCCCTGCGACCCTCTCATGATCTCGAGGAAAACTAGACATTGGAGCACTTTATGAATTTCCTGGTCAAGACGAGCTGCTTCGCCCTCGCAACCTGACACACTATAGTGCATTAAATGCATGTGTAAGTGGCTGTTAGAGACATAATTTTCTTTGTATCTAGCAACTAGTTTTTGGTGTTTTGGCTATAAATACCCATCATAAATGTATTCTATGCAAGACACACATTCTTTGATAGCCGAACTCTTGCAAAATCATTTCTCAAAGTTCTTTGAAATAAATTCTTGGTGAATTTATTGTGTGTGGGTAGTTAAAACTAATTAGCATTGGTTGCTAGGGTTGAGTGGTCTTTCTACCTTGTACTAGTGTCAATCTTGTGAGGATTGAGAAACATTAGGGTTGGGTTTGGTGTTAGCCTTAGTAAGCATTAGGTTTTTGTGAGTGAGCCTTGTAAAACCCATCGTAAAGGTTTGGTGTTAGCCTTGGTAAACACTAAGTTGTGAGTTAACTTTGTAAAACTCTCGCCTGTAATCTTTGGTGGATAGTGGAACCTTAAAATGTGTCTTTGGGAGAGTGGATGTAGGACTTGTTGTGTCCGAACCACTATAAACTATTGTGTCCATACTTGTGAAGAGTTTTTATTTTCTAATTCCGCACCAATTCACCTCCTCTTGGTATTTCACTAACACACACATAAATTAAGGTTTACTACTAAAATATTTATCTATTCTAGTATTATATATATATATATATATATATTTCACTAACACACACATAAATTAAGGTTTACTACTAAAATATTTATCTATTCTAGTATTATATATATACTAACACACACATAAATTAAGGTTTACTACTAAAATATTTATCTATTCTAGTATTATATATATATATATATATATATATAGCCATCAAATAAATATTGAATATATTTTTTAAAATATTATATTTTTAATAAATACATTAGTCAATTCACAAATAAGTTTTAATAAAATTAATGATTATGAAAAATTATTAATTAAAAAAAATCAATCTTAAGTCAGCAAAAATGAATAAATTAAGAATATAATATTTATACCAAGTAAATAAAATTCAAAATTATAAAAATATATAAAACTATTTTAAAAGTGTACATAATAAACATTAAATATGGAAGAATAAATGTATAAAAAAACCATTATTGAAAGATAGAAATAAAAAATTTAAAGTGAAGATTAAATTTGAATTACAATTTTTTTTCACATAAGTAAAATGGCCTTAAAAATCACTCAATTCTATTCAATTGAAATGTTGGGAGTCTACTTTCACACACACTTATATATATATATATATAGATACATAGATATAGATACTTGTGAATTGAATTTTAAATTCCAAAACATTTTTGTTATTTTATATAGATAGTAAAAATGAAAAGAAAGTACATTTAGAGATTTTCTTAATTCGTGTAAAATTAAGAAATATATCAAGTTTAATGGGAAAGAGGGAGTAATAAAAAAATTAAAATATTATTTACTTAAATTATACAATATTTTATATTTATTAATTTTTATTATTATTAATTTCAGTTTAAATAAAAAATTATTATTTTAAATTGAGATGGCACATGTAAATCTAATTTTATTTATTACAATTGTGATTTTATTCTTGCATATTCAATGATTAATAATTTTTAATATTTATTTGAATTATATATGTAGTTGTATAATATTAATAATATCTGTACTCTGGTGCTTCCAGGTTAAGTGTCAGGTCATTTATACCTTATAATTGATAGGAATTCAAAGATTAATTGTATATGGTAAAACAGAGAAACTTACACAAACCAGAAAAGAAACCGTACATAAACACCATCACCCTATTGAAGTACAAATCAAACATGCAAGTTCAAGAAGACACAATAAATCAAAGGTTTATTTGTAGATTGGAGAGCCTGAATATATAATAAGAGGTAACTAATAGGGTCAGCCAATGGATTTGGCAGTGACTTCTTCCTTCACTTCCTCATTCATCCACTGTGGGATTCTCATCAAATAACTTGGCTTGCTCAAGATATTTGTTCATACGTGGAGTCGAAAATAGTCTGACCCTTTCCACCGCAACAGCCTCCTCAGTAACCACCTCTTGTCTCTCTTTCAGGCCCGTAGATGCCTCAGCTCGGAGTACAGTTAAAGTCGCATTATTGCCCTCATATACTCGTCCAGCAACGCTACATGAACATGCGTGTTCATATTAATTCCATCAGATTTCATATTTTTACGAATTAATAAATTTTAGGAATTGAACCAAATTTATTTGCATGTGTCATTTCCAGCTCAAGTTTGTAAAGGGTGAATAGATTAGATGTTATTACGTAAAATTATTAATTGATATATCTGAAAATTTGACTATTCTTTATATATATATATATATATATATATACATATATCGGTTTTCCCTCGATTAAAATACTGGTCTATAGTACCTGAATGAGTAAGTGATTTCGAGAATATCAGAGCCCCGTGCATTTTCAACAGCTGGTAGAAGAAGGTCGACAATGACCTTGCGAACCTCATTGCTATGGAGATCACCAAGTGTTATAGTTACTGATCCAGTTGCATCGTCTTTTGACTGTGGATAGCTTCTTGCAAATACCTTTTCTATAGTCGATTGATCTCCGATATGTGTGATAACAAGCTTAACGTCTCGAACCAACGAATCGAATCCGGCTCCGGTTCTCTCATTGCCGGAATCTCCTCCGGTGATGTCTAACATCACCTTGATTTTGCTTTGTTCTAGTGGTGCTATGTTAGGGCACTTTGTTGTCAACTGTACTCTTTCTGCCATGAAAACCACAATTATCCATAAATTATAATAAAAAAAAAATTATGAGCTATATGCAATCGGTAACATTTATAAATCAAACAACATACCGGAGTCTTGAGGGCTAACAATCTGCCCATCGTTGTTGAAGCTCATTTTGCCTGTGAAGAAAACTCTTATTAGTGAACTTTATAATCTTACTTGGACATCATTGCTTTCGGAAACCTCTCCAATATAAAGAGCGAGAAAATACGTGATTTATGAATATTTAATTTTGGTCTTCATCAACTTAAACAAATATGGCAAACATATCCGGCGAAGTTCTTCATTTTTTATTGTTTGAAAATTTCATCAATGCCATCAACTTGAGATTAAAATAATGGCAAAATGAATTCTTTGTGTGTGCGTATGATTCCTAGAATTTTAACGATATACATGTGTGCTTTGTCATACTGTATATCGGATTAAAGATATTTTGGTCACTAAACTCTCATTTAATTACAAAATGAATATTAAACTTTAATTAATTTTTTTGTCACTGAACATCATCATCATCATCATCATCATCATCATCATCTTCATCTTCATCATTATCATCATTTAATTAAAGAAAAATAAATAAAAAGAAAATGATAAAAAAAATATAATGAATATTGAAAATTTTAAGTAAATCAAATGAGTTTATGAAAATATTAATAAAATAAAAGGAAATAAATAATTAAAAGCTAATAATTAAAGATTATAAAAAAAGTCAAAGGATATATATAGAAGAAAATGAGAGAGAGATGAGGGAGAAAGTAAATAAAAAAAAAGATGAACAAAATCACCCAAAATTCAGTGATAGAATTTAGTAATGGATTTGTTGTCTGTTGCTAAATTCATTAAATTTTCATCCTCCCTTAATTTCCGACTCTAAATCATCCAAAATCTGTCACTAATTGTTGACTTTAGGTATGGACA
The DNA here is from genome assembly GCA_948193215.1 of Bocquillonia castaneifolia. Taxonomy (NCBI): domain Eukaryota; kingdom Viridiplantae; phylum Streptophyta; class Magnoliopsida; order Malpighiales; family Euphorbiaceae; genus Bocquillonia; species Bocquillonia castaneifolia. Next base: position 4,127 of record CANYLF011906505.1, on the reverse strand, counting down.
CGTCTGTCACTGAAATTTGTCACTAATTGGAATTTCTAGTAGTGTATGTTTCTCAACCAATTGTTTGAATTTATCAAACGATTTGTGAGTGTGGATCCGCTATAAAGGTATCCAACAATATGTTAACAAATTGAAGCTAAGAATTTGTATTTATAGCGATAATTAATGATTTAAAGGTTGAATAAGGTAAAGAACTTGAAATTTGGAAGCTGAAAATTTGAGTACAATGTCGGAAATTGGAAACATAAAGTTGGAAATTATACCAAGTAAAGCTAAGTGAATCGCTAAGCAAAGTTAAGCTAATTTACGTGATTGATCGGTTGATCAAAAGTCCTCTTCTATTGTTTTATTTTCCTATTTATATTGTTCAGAGGTCTCTTTGTCTTGCATGGAGCACTACTAGAAATTCTAGCTTTAGCGATGAATTTTAGAGAAGGACATGCGTTTGGTGCTAAAATCAATAATTAGAGACGGATTTTGGATGATTTAACGACGAAAATGAAGGGAAGACGAAAATTTAATGACGTTAACGAGGGAGAACAAATCCTTTGCTAAATTGCATCACTAAATTTGGCGGGAGAATCCTGCCAAAATTTAGCAACGGATTTTTATTAATTAGCGACGGCTTAGGAACGAAAAAAAGGAGGTAAACTTTTTTAATTAGTGATGGATTTATTGACGGAAGAAGTCAATCTGTCACTAAATGAAAATTCATTTCCCGCTCATTTAATTATTAGTTATAAATTTGTTCGTCGATGTAATAATTATAATCTTCAAACTTATTTTAATTGTTAAGTAAGAGTTATTCTCTTATTAAAAACTAAATTTTAGTAAATAATTTAAAATTTCAAACTAAGTACATAAGTTAATTCCTCTTGTTTAATAATTTGATTTTTGGTCTTACGATATTTTTAATTATTTCCTATTTTTTTTCTATTATTACTATTATTTTAACTTGAACCTTTATTATTACTATCATTATTTTTCTATTGTTTTGGGAAATTGTATACTAAATTTTATACAAGTAATGCCCGTAAACTTTTTTAGGATTTAATTTTAAATTTGAAATTTAATTAACTAAAGAACCAGAAAATTCATAAGAGTATTTTGGGAAAGCAAAATCATTTTAAGCTAACTTGATGGTATTATATGTTAAATAATTATATAAGTACATGGTAAAAGTTTGAAATAAAACCGAGTTAAGAATTAAGACTAATTAGCATTTTGGCCTTAATTGTAAGACATAAAAACTTACCCATATATATAGCCCTAAATATGCCAGGGGCCTATTTGAATCCTAAAAACTTCAGAAAATAGCTACTAGATTATCCGAATACTCTGGAATACCCACTGTAGCACCAACATCTTCTCTAGCCTCGTTCAACCTCACCCGACCACTATTTTTGACACACTATATATCAAATTGAAGCTTATTACATCCTCATTATTTTGACACCATTTTCTCCAATTTTGGACATCAAAATTACGACATATAGCCTCACTGTTTCCTCATTCGTCGGCCACCATAGAATTTGCTCCTCCGGTCATTGTTGGCTGAAATTGACTTCGGATTCTTATAGATTGTCAAAACTTATGTGGGTAAGGGTTGGACTATGATAGTCAATGCTTCTTTTCTGTTTTAAACGTAGCTTGGCTGGATTTCTGACAACCTTTGGTTCCTTTCTTCGTTTCTTATCGCGTGAGTGGCATGGTGGTTCGTGACGACTGAAGGAGGATTGTAGGGTTTGTAGACACCTAATTTTTGGATGTAGGTACGTGGAAGCAGTGTGGGAGCCCAGTGATGAAAACGGTCTAGTTCAGACCACTTCGTTACCTAGTTTCTCGTAGAGATAAACCAAAGGGTCAAAAATGATTTCAAAAATAAATTTTAGGCCCATTTATTCATAACTCTCGTTGGGCCCACATTTCATAGAAGCCCATTTTAAGCCCAAAAGATCCAACCGGACCTTTTGTGATCATTCGGTCGAATGATCATCAAAGGTGCATTTGGATGATCACTTTGACATGAGAAGTTATGGGACAGGATGCATTAACCAGTAGTGTACTCAAGACCTATAACCTACATCGGCCTATACCTATGCTGTAACTTGAACAAGTTACTGAAGAAGATTCATTTTTCTCCTATAAATACCTTAAACTTTTACACAATGGAGGACATGAAAAACAGGGAGACATAATAGGAGAGCACAGAGAGAAAAGGAAAAGAGAATAACATACACACACCCATTTTCAAAGCTCAGTTTCTCCAGGAAACTTATTTCTCAGTTTTTTAGGTTTCTGAACGAGGAAATTATGCCAATCCAGAAGCTCATTCTCTACCCAAAAGTGGTAACATACCTTTATTTTGAGGGAAACCAACCATCCACAAAGCATTCACACATCAGAATAAGCATATTCTTCCACTAATTTGTATCTATTTAGTTTACTGTAACCTCTCATGTTTTGTATACTAATTTTGTTTATATTCTGGTTGCATATATGAGTTCCTTGGGAATTTAGGAGGATGTAGAATCAACCAGACTACAGTTTGAGGCTCTGTAGCCCAAGCTTCAAGCTTAAACAATATCTTAACCTTAAAGCTTGGCATTTAGGATAGGCTTATAGGAATGCTTTAGAGCTTTATTAGTTACAATAAGTTGTTATTCATGAGAATTTGTAATAATACAAGGGAAGAAATGTTCCAGGCCGAAGTTAATGGTTCGGCTGAATCATCGGAAGGTCTGGCTGAATGTTCAAGTCTCAAACAAATGTCCTACCTGCTTTCATTATTTTCAAAACTTGGGCTTGGCCCAATCAAAGATCTGACCGAACCTATAGAAAAGGTTCAGTCGGACCATCATGATTTGTGGAGGAAACAACTACTGTAGATCAACTATTTTATGTTGGGTTACGGGCATATGATCCAATTCGATTGAATCAAGGACGCAATGGAAAATTAAAATTTTATCCCTTAACCCACTAAGGATCACATGTGTTTCAATCAAATCGAAGGAAAGGATAAACGAAATTACCTTTGTTAATCAATTCCTATGACTTGTTCTAATCTTTAAGGTGATGTCTTTGTGAAAGACGACCACCCTCTACAAGTATCCATACACGAACAAACAAGAAGTGAAGGAATTGAATGCTAGTTCAACTTTGTTTTCTCAAAACAATTTTGTGTTCTTACTCTCTCTTTGTCAAGGTGGAGGCTAACCATAAATGGTGTATAAGATTCATTAAAAAAAAAGAATTTAATCATTATTTATTTAAAACTCCTTTTAAATAATAACAATTTAAATTGTATTCCCTATCAAATAAGGAAGTTATATTTTAACCAAATCCTTATAAAATCCTATCCATATTTTATTATTTAGATTTCCTTAGTCAATTTTATTGGCTCCTAACTTTGACAATAACAAATAAGGAAATTTAAATAAATAACTAATTATTCATCTATTAAAATTTAAATTACAAATTTAAATTTTCTCAAATTAAAATTCAAATTTAATTAATAACTAATTAATTATTATTTGTAATTTAAAATAATCTTGCTATTTCAAATTACTACAGAGAGTAATTCTTTTGCTTAGTAAATTATTGTCCATAAGACAAATCGAATCTAGACAATAATAAACCATAACCATTCTAGTTCGTTCTTAGTGTGCGACTCTATAGGTTCAATTAAAGTTGGCAGTAGGCCTAAATCACATTTTGAGCCCACAAGTCATAAGTGGCCTCTAGCAAGACATTATGACTACCCAAGTTAAATAAAAAGCTCATAATCCGTGACAACCTTAATATAGCCCTTGACACAATCCTTTTGTCTCACGATATCTTGATTGAATATAAGGCATGGATTAAGTCAACCTTATATCGTTCAATCTTTAATTTCTGAAAACCCAATTAGACTGACTAAGCAAATGATATTGATCTCTATCAATTCATTTGAGCACGACCATGCATTTTTCAGTCTTAATTGTCGAGTGGCACAGAGATATCTCTCTTATATTAAGAGGGACAAATTCCATCTTAATTACTTATATCTCACTACATGATTCTTATTATGCTCAATCATAATCTTTATAATCATCTGGTTAAGGACAATGTTTGATTATGTCAAAACA
>CANYLF011905955.1:0-17209 GCA_948193215.1 Bocquillonia castaneifolia | reverse complement strand
TTGGGTGGAAAACTTCCTGATTTTTCACCCTTGAAATCTCTCAGAATACTTGACATGTCATACAACTACTTCAAAGGTGATTTTCCCATGTCAGTCACTAATCTTACCAATCTTGAGATGCTTAACTTCAATGAAAATGGATATTTCAACCCTTGGCGACTGCCGGAGAATATTTCCCGGCTGTCAAGGCTTAAATCAATGCTTTTGATGATGTGCGGTCTGCATGGTAGAATCCTGACAATAGTAGGAAACATGACATCCCTTATTGATCTTGAATTAAGTGATAACTTCCTCACAGGACAGAGTCCTCTAGAGATTGGATTACTGAAAAACTTGCAACAGCTTGAGCTCTACTACAATTATCAGCTTTCTGGTAGCATACCTAAAGAACTTGGAAATTTGACAGAGTTGGTAGAGTTGGACATGTCAGTCAATAAATTGACGGGGAGAATTCTAGATTCTGTATGTCGGCTTTCCAAGCTTAAAGTTCTACAGCTTTACAACAATAGCCTCACTGGTGAAATCCCAAGTGCCATTGCTGACTCAACAACCTTGCGCATACTATCCCTTTATGACAACTCTCTTACAGGAGAAGTTCCACAGAACTTGAGGCGGCTGTCCAGTATGATTGTCCTAGATTTGTCGGAAAACCGCTAATCAGGGCCATTACCAAGATGAGTTAGCAATGGAGGTAAACTTTTATACTTTCTTGTCTTGGATAACATGTTCTCTGGAGAGCTACCTGAAACCTACGATCAATGCAAGACCCTTATACGGTTTCGAGTGAGTCATAACCGTTTGGTGGGTTCAATACCACAAGGACTTCTGGGTCTTCCACATGTTTCAATTGTTGATTTAAGTTATAATAATTTTACTGGTTCGATTCCAAAAACATTTGGAACAGCTAGAAACTTGTCAGAATTGTTCTTGCAAAGCAACAAGATTTCAGGAGTTTTACCTCCAGAAATCTCTGGAGCTATCAATCTTGTAAAGATTGATATCAGCAATAATCTCCTCTCTGGACCAGTACCTTTTCAAATTGGCTATCTCACAAAGCTAAATTTACTGATGCTACAAGGAAACATGCTGAATTCTTCTATCCCTGACTCACTCTCTTCATTGAAATCTCTCAATGTTCTTGATCTCTCCAATAACATGCTGACTGGCAATGTCCCAGAAAGTCTAAGTGTGTTATTGCCAAATTCTGTCAACTTTTCATACAACCGCCTTTTTGGTCCAATTCCTCTCTCTCTTATAAAAGGTGGGGTGTTAGAGAGCTTTTCAGGCAATCCAGGTCTCTGTGTTCAAGTCTATGTTTCATCAGATCAAAATTTTCCCTTATGCTCACAAAGATACAACAAAAAGAGACTAAATTCAATTTGGGTGATCGGAATTTTAGTGGTTTTTATTATTCTCGGAGCTGTCTTGTTTCTAAGGCGTCAACTCAGGAAAGATAGATCAACCGAACGTGACGAGACAATGTCTTCATCATTCTTTTCATACGAAGTAAAGAGGTTCCATCGAATAAACTTCGATCAACTAGAAATCCTACGAGGAATGATTGAAAAGAACAAACTGGGCCAAGGAGGATCAGGGACAGTGTACAAGGTTGAATTGAGCAGTGGCGAGATCATCGCTGTGAAGAAGCTGTGGAGCAAGAGAAACAAAGACTCGGCCGCAGAAGATCAGCTGCTACCAGACAAGGGCTTGAAAACCGAAGTCGAAACATTGGGAAGCATAAGGCACAAAAACATAGTCAAATTATTCTGTTACTTCTCAAGTTTGGATTGCAGACTGTTGGTTTACGAGTACATGCCAAATGGAAACCTCCGAGACGCCCTCGATAACTATCGGATCCTGTTGGATTGGCCGATCCGTCATCAAATAGCACTTGGAGTTGCTCAAGGCTTGACTTATCTTCATCATGATCTGTTGACTCCTATTATTCACAGAGATATAAAGTCCACCAATATCTTGTTGGATGGTAACTATGAGCCCAAGGTTGCAGATTTTGGCATTGCCAAGGTCTTGCAAGCTAGAGGAGGTAAAGATTCCACCAGCACTGTCGTTGCAGGAACCTATGGTTACATCGCTCCAGGTAAATTTTTTTAATTTTTCTTCTATCTAATTAATTGTGTTTGATCATTATGATTATATAATGACATTATTTTTAATCCTATCATGTATTAAATTATTTCATGTAATTGCGTGACTAGGATCAAGAGTGTTACTGTTATTTTATTTAAATCCTTCTGACAGATTTTTATTGATTTTTACTTGTACCAGAGTATGCATATTCATCTATTGCAACAACCAAGTGTGATGTGTACAGTTTTGGAGTAGTTCTGATGGAATTAATTACTGGAAAGAAGCCAGTAGAGGAAGACTTTGGAGAGAATAAAAATATTGTAAATTGGGTATCAACAAAAGTAGACACAAAGGAAGGAGTTATGGAAGTTTTGGACAAAAATTTATCAGGGTCTTTCAGGAATGAGATGATACAAGTCCTGAGGATTGCCATCCGGTGTACCTGCAAGACACCAGCCATCCGACCAACAATGACCGAAGTTGTCCAGTCACTGATCAAGGCAGACCCTTGCAGATTCGATTCTTGCAAGTCGTCAAACAAGATCAAAGACACGTCAAATGTCACTAAGATAAATAGTAGATCAAATGAAGTATGATTGCAATAATTAAGAGACTGGTGGGGTTCTATTCTAGCTAGGTGAAGTATATATATATATATCTATTTTCTATATAAATATTAATTAGTATTATACTGTCCACAATGGATTAACTATAGAGATTTGTCATAAAGATAAATTTACTAGTATTTTTTTTTTTTAAATTAAAGTTGCTTGTAGATTCTTTACTCTACTTTTTTTTTTCCTTCAATTTCATGCTTTTCCATTTTGTTTTTCTTGCCCTTGTAAGGTTCGACCTCAGGAAATTTCAAACAATAATACTGCCTTATAGTAACGCACGGTATCTATTGACCCACAAATGAAGTCACTTGGTAGCTTTTGAGAATGTTGTTTTTTCTCTTTATATCTTTTTCTTTTCATTTTTTATAAGAGCCATCCAAAATAAAAGAGACATCAATAAAGGCACATAATTATTGGCTAAGGGTTGTGATTCGCATGCATTGAAGTGGAGGTACTGATTCTCATTTTAAAATCATGGCATGATTTATATGGGGATGACCCATGTGTTGGGAAAATTAATAAATTGATCCGGACATAAGCGGTGTAGCGGAAGCAGGATAAATATTTATTTAGAAATAATAAAATAAAATACATGCGTCAAAATATAAAAAAATAACAGAGACACAAAATTTTAACGTAGTTCGGTGTAAGTCTACATTCACGGGTAAAGGAGAAAATAAAATCCACTTTCAATACACATGCAACCGAATTAAAATTTTAACTTTTTTTTTAAATTCAAATTAATACAACACTTCATTCATGTTATCCACCGGGGGAAAAAAGATCAATAGGTGCTTCATTGATTGATTGATTTTTTTTTTTTTATGATTGACTGATTGGCGTCTTTGTCTCCATTTAAGTTTTGTGACAAAACACTTATAAAAAAAAAGGAGTTTTGTGACAAAACAGAAAGCAAAAACCTTCTGTTTTTCTGAATTTTTCTTGTTCCTTTAATTTGTTTTCTAAGTGAGAATATGTGTGTGTGTGTGTATATAGTTTTTTTTTAAAACCATATATCTATAATTGTTGCCTTGTTGGTAATGGAGGAGGTGAATGAATGGAAAAGCCTCCGTAGATAGTGAGCCAAGAACCTCCACTCCCAAGTTGGAACTCTCTTTAATTATTTGCTAAAGTTATTCTCAATTAGAAACAATATTCTTCCACTCCTCTTGAATAAATTTTATCAATTTTATATTTATGAGTCCTACTTTTTTCCTTGCTCCAATGACTAGAGGTCATGTTGTACACAATAATATGATGTTCTACTAGAAACGATGTTTTAGCTATTTTCAATCATTTGTCTAAGCATATTAAAATTCTTCTATTTCATAATTGGATTTTTTTTTACCTTCAGATGTATTACATTCAATAGTTGGATATGAGTTAATTTTTAAATCTCATCTACCCAAATGCAAAGAACTAACAAGTACATTACACTCATCTAACCGTTGGACGCAGTAAGCTGGGTATAGGTAGACATTACTATTCATAATTACAGCAATTCTTGAAAATAAATTTTTTGATGTCCAACTTAGAACCACTATCGATTATTAATTAATATTTGTGTAGTTTAATATTTTTTAAACTAATATCTCAAAATGAGATAACATTCTATATTCATTTGTTTATATAGTAACAATTGAGTTAGTACGTATTATAATATAGTTTATCATTTTAATACAAATAAAATGAAATTATTTTCATGAAAAAGTACATTTATTGTAGTTGAAATAAAGTAAAGTAAATATTTTTTAGAGTTTGACTTTAAAATTCAATTTGAAAAATAAACTTTGATTTTCTGTCTTCCAAAGTATAGTCTAATAGTTGAAGCATATATATTGAACTTGAGAGTCTTGGTTCATATTCCCGTTCCTGATATATATATATATATATAAATTAACCTTTGATTTTTCATTAAAAACTCAATTAACTTTCATTTATTTAAATATAAAGAATTGTTATTTTTTTTCATTGATTCTTTCAAATTTTAATTACTGGTTTGAGTTTTTTTTTACCAATTTTTAGTTTTATTATAATGCAGATTAAATTAATTAGTAGCTGATTCGTAATTTATTAACAAGACTGATTGGCTCGGTATAATTTTCAAAGCACTGCAAAATATATATAATAGAGCGTGCACAAACTCTTTAGACTTTAGTACTGCTGCTAATGAAAGATACCGTGACTTGGAGACAAAATTTAAGCTCAAACTAGCAATTTGTGTGTGTGCATATTAGCAAGCAACTTGCAAGGGTACTTCTACATTGCACCTTAGCCCTTGCAAAGAAGCATGAAACGAAAAGATGGAGATGGGTTTTTGCATGTATTTATGCAAAAATGTGAGTCTACACGTGTGCTGAGCATCAACTTCAGTAGTGGTCTGGGGGTCCCTTTGAATAAATTTCATGGAGGAAACAAAAAGATAAAATGTTTTTTTAATAATGGTGGAGAGCCCATAAACTCTGAAGGAAAAAAAAAAAGTGATTGCATTTTATTGAAGGGAATAGTTCTCCAAGTGAAAAGACAGGGCACCAAGACTTTGCTTTCCTATGATAAGGTAGTTCATATCAGGAGAGGCATGTCCCCTATGAATATGCACATTGCAAAACATCCAAAATTGCTATGGCTGATTAATTATTGGGACGCTTAACACGTTCCAAGTTTCATTTCAAGTGCTTGAAAAGACAAAAATGTGCGTTGGAGACATGTAACCAAAAATCACACAATTGAGTCAACTTAACTCAAAATTCAAAAAATAAAAATAAAAAATCATATAGGATAATTTTGGATTAAGTTGGGCTAAACGCAGCCTGTCTTGAAACCTTAAAAAATCACTGGATCTTCGTGCTTTCTGAAATTGGGCAAAATGGCCTTCACAAAGGATTGGCAAGCCAAAGGCCCAAGAAAAAACCCATAGACTAAATTATTGCGGTACAATGTTGCCTTTTTCTTGTTTGAGGGAATGCCACAATTGAAGTAACTTTCTTTCTTCATCAACTTAATTATTCTTTTTAATCAAAACTATTAATTTTGGCAAAGAAACCTTTTTCTATCATGTTGATGATTTGATAAGAAAGCAAGAAAAATTATTCATAGAGCTAGCCAATTTCTATCCCTCCATTATCTTCTTCTTTAATTAGCTTAATTAATCATTTCATTCCAGTCAAAAGATTTCTTAAGAAACTTCTTGATCATTACAGGAAGCAAATTCCAGTTTATTTTTATACAAGTTGTTACTTTACTTTATGAATTAATTTTTAATGAAATTATCACCTTCACCAATGGAGGAAAAAAAAAACTATCATGCTGAAGACTTAGTAAGGAAGCAAAGAAAAATTAACTAAAGCTAGTCAATTACTAATGCTATCCCTCCATTACGTGATTTCCTTCTTATTAATGAGTTCATTTTAGTGAAAAAAAAAAGAGAAGAAGCTTGCTTTAAGAAAGGTTGCACTTGTTAGTTAAAAAAAAGGCCTCATCACATTGAAAATAAAAATCCAAACTTTTTTATTTTTTTTAATTATAGTAAAATCTTTTAATTTGTTTCAATTGTCACTAAACCTTTTTAGTTTGATTTCAATTTAATCCCAGATTTCAAAATTGATTTAATTGTAAATGCCTTAACTTATATAGCAAACAAATTGAATCCAAAATAATGATTTTTATAAAACTACCTATGATATAAAAAAATATTCTATTTACACTTTAATTATTTTTATAAAGACAAATTATTAATTTTTTATAAAAATAATAATAATTATTTTTTTATTTTTATCCCTAACCACAATTACCAACCAATAAAATAAAATAATAAATTATTAAATTAATATAATACAGTTGTACATAAGTACAATTTAATCAATTTGAATCAATTTCAAAACATAGGAGAATTGAAATCAAATTGTAACATTTAGTTATAATTTACAAAATTAAGAGGTTTAGCAGAAATTGAAAAAAATCAAAAAGTTTTGGATTTTTTTAACATTAGGCATTAATAAAAACTTGAACTTAAGGCAGAAGGTATAAATAAGCCCTAAACTATATACAAATCTCTTTTAAACCCCTAAATTCAAAGTATCTCACTTTAACCCTTAACATTCTAAAAATGGAACAAAAATACACTTATTTTTAACAAAAAAAATCAGCAAAAACTAACGTTCGTATAAAATGAGATCCATTAAAAAATAATTATTGTAAGAAAATAACATTTTTAATTTAAAGAAAATATGTGCTTTTTTCATAACGATGATTTGTTTTAGTTGTTATAAATATATAATTTACACACTACTTGGTCCTATTTTATAGATCCATTAGTCTGTGCTAATTTGTTAGATGTAGGAGTATTTTTGTACCATTTTTAAAAAATTTTAAGGGTCAAAGTAAGATACGTCAAACTTTAAGAGTTCAAGTGAAATTTACATTATAATTAATTTAGGGACTCATTTGTATATTTTTTCGATATATATATATATATATATATGTATATATAAAATGAAGCTGAATCTAATATGTCAACGTATGTAACAAAAAAAAATTAACATTTGTCAAAGCACCAATTGAAATTAGTATAGACGACAAAATGTCTTTGAGATAAAAGAAGAGGGTTTGAGTTCGAGCCTGACTAGGGCTCTTATGAACCTAAAAAGATGGATGCCAAGGAGTGAAATCAAGAGGTGGCAGTATGGGCAGCCGTCCCCCTAACTTCTTTCCCTTGAACTCCTAACCATCTCCCAATCCCCTCCTCTACAGTCTACCGTCCCTATCTGCCCCTTTCGATCATCCCATGCTTTCTCCGGCCTATCCCCACCACCCCTCTCTCTTCTCTTCTCCTATTTTTCGTTTCTCCTTCAACATTTTTCTAGTTCTGCCCCTGTGAGACACTGAGTCCCTAACAACAGTAAATCAGTCTAGGTTCAAGAGTCTTGGGATACCACTATCAGATTATTACCTATAAAAAAACATCTGTCAACATGATCATAAAAAAAATGTACCAGTAAAAAAGAATTATATTTGTGTGTTTTAAAACAGAGGTAAATCGGATTATAAAAAGTTTTTAGTTTGATTACTCCAACAGGTTCAACCACATTTAATAATTGAAATAAATTTAAATTTTCAACCTAATACATCTATTAATAACCTCATGTAAACAATCATTTGATTTATTTATTTTAAACCAAAACATTTAACCAATCATGTCTTAAAATATAATTTTTTTTTAAGGAAATCGTAATTCATTCATCCAAAAATAAATGAAAAATTCAATGAAAAAATAATAAAAACATTAACGGATAATACATGATCAATAGAGAAAATTTATTCTAATATCTTCAAAATGAATAAGTTGGCTATATATCATATCACAAATCGGCTCTAATCCGGTCTTTAAGACAGGCCACTTGAAAAAAATTAACAAAAAATTTCACACCATAATAATCCTCGTCCTCGTGATCACACCCTAGAAGGAAGAACAATAGAATTATATGAATGGAATTAACAATACCGATAAAGAAAGAACAAAAAAACAAACATGAAAGAAGAAAAAAATAAATATAAAAAGCTTAACCAATAAATCTAGTGATATGTATCTTATTTAATAAAAAAACTAAAATAAAATATAAATATGATGGTCCACCGCTGATTTTTGTATAGTCGGCGATGACTTAATTTTAAAACTTTTAAAGGAATAAGAGAAGAGAGAAAAGAGAGAGAAGCTAGGATTTTTTTTAAGAGAAAAGTAAATTAAATATAATAATTTTAAAATAATAATATGCAAATTCTAATTATTAAAAAGTAATAAATTATTGTCAAATATTAACTCATAAATTTAAAACTTAAAAAGTTTGTATTTGAAATATTAATATAGTTACAATTATTATATTTTATTTGTAAAAGTTTATTTAATAGATATTTTTTAATAAAATCATGATTCACCAAATCAATTTGATTTTATCACTTTTAAATGGATTTAAACTGTTTAATTTAAATACATAAATCGGATTGAATTTTTAACCAATTCTTGATTTTACCAATATACATATATTTTGGTAGATAATTATATTGCTAAGTCGGAAACAGTTCCATTTTTTTTTTCTTTGATTATTGACTCTTACCTCATACAGCTCTAATCCAACACTTTTCCATTAGCAAAATATATATATTTCCCCGTAAAAACTTTCTTAACTACGTACCCTTTTGCGTTATCTATCTCGATCCCTCCCATGGCTCGTAACTTTATTTTTTTCCTGTTCATATCACTTGTTTCTGTGGCCTGTCCTTCTCAAGCCATCAATGTAAACCGGTCTGAATTTTTAAGTCTATTGAAAACTACTTGATACGAATCGCTCCTTTAATCTCAAAAGGCTCAAGATGCCCACTTTATGTTAGGCTCACGTTAGACCATTATATGTCCTGATACTTTGAATCTTAAGTCAAGGGGAACTCTCATCACAAGGGGGGTTCCTAATCCTAGGGGGACTCTGACTCACTACATATCAAATACATACCTTGCTTTTGTAAAAGTTAAAACAAGTTTGAAATGAATATTGAGATATAATATAGGTTTTCTTATCCGTGAAGGATATATAATATACACACATAGCATTTGAAGGTTTTGTGTGTTATAGATTAATTAGATAAAGTTTAGGGATAAAGCAAGATAAAAATTAAAAATTAACAAACATTTATAAGTTAAAATTCTCTAAACTTTTAATTTCATCTTACCATTCGTTTAGGCCTTCCATTTTGTTGGAGAATATTTTGGTTCGGTTTGAACTGGACTGAAATCAATCAGTTCTTGATTCTCAATCTTAAATAATAGAAATGAACTGACTAGAAATTGGATCATTGACTAAAATTGAACAGATATAGACAATAGAGTTTATTTTGGTTCGGTTGGTTTGAATTTTGTTTTTTGTTTAGTTTTAATCATTTTATAAATATTTATGATATTTCTGTATGTGTGTGTATATATATTTTTAAAAAAATAATTAAATATACATATATAAAAAATAAAATAAATATATGTATATAAAAATTTAAAACATAACTTTGGTTTTGAGTTTAGTTTGATTTGGCAACTCCTAAAATCGAACCAAAAATTAAAATTTTTCATTTTTAAAACCGAATTGAACCAATTTATACTTGAAAAGCAGTTGGTTCAGTATTTGTTTGTTTAGTCCGCTTTGGTATTCTTGGTTGGGGAGGTTTTGCTCAGCCGTATATGTTTGTATGTGTTTATGGAGTATCTAGCAACAACAAATTTCAATTTAGGGTGAAATTGAAAATTAGTTAGAGCTTCAGCTTTCAAACTTTAAAATCTTAAATCGTCTCTCTTCTTTCTACATTTTAATTAATTAATTAATAAGAGCACTCAACTCAATTTCAAACCAATCTCTCTCAATGGTATATTATTATTATTATTATTATTATTAGCTACTAATTTGAGATACCACTAGGGTTTCTGATTTGAGGAAGCCCCATTTGCAAGGAGAGCCAGTTCAGATCGCTATACCTAAATGATGAAATTCCTTAAAAGATAAAAGCAAAATTTGACTAGTATTGCAAATGAGAAAGTAGTAAGTCCTCTCTTTCATGTTCAAATTTAATTATCGTTGCAAGATTAATTTGAGTTTTCTTGTCCAAAGAAGACTATATATATGCAGTGTTTTTTTAAAAAACATTTTCGAGCCAAGAGGTCTAATATCTACTTGTCAGGTGGAAGTTATTTTGGTACTTAAAGCAATAATTGATGGAAATTTTAAAAATTACTAAGCATAACTCACTTCACATATAATTATTACAGGTCCTAGAAGCTGAAACCTTTGAATTAATGAGTATTCTTCTTGTTTTGTTTTTTTTCATCTTTAATTTTTTATGTCAATTGGTTATGATATAAGAAAGGTTGAATGAGAATCAGGTATAAATGCAACTTCAAATATCTTTACAGATTTTACTGTTAACTCCAAAACTCAAATGATATGTTTACATGTTATGAACTAGATAACTATTTTACAGGAATTGGAGGAATTCCAAATTGATGAGCTTATAAGTAATATCTTTGATGAAATTGCTTTCCATTGCAATATTTTGATACTGATCAACGTTAAATGAAATAGAAGAAGTATTACAATTGTTTTGAAGCTTATTTCTTGAGGAAAATATTAATGTCTATTCTTGTCTTCATATTCTGATCTTCATCATCATCCTGTAGGTTCTTGAGTTTATGTTCCAGTTGTTGTTGGGGATGCTTGACTTTAAGCATGTCCCTAACAAAGTTGACAAATTGTTCAATACAGCTTCGTGTGTGTTCCAAAATAGATCGGATGATGTTTTGTGTTGAACCCCACTCATCCATTATCATCCTAGTTAAGCTCATTAGCCTAGCAGCTGTTAAATCAAGATAGCGAGACTGCTGCCTGTAAAAATCATCCAGAACTTCTGAGACACTGTCCTGACTATTGTGCAATTGGATTAATTTTGAAGCTGTTGTTTCTGGTGTCATCTTCTTCCTTTCAACTTTTCTTAGAATCTTCCATTCTCTGTCTTTCTTTCTGGCCTCCTCTGCATCTTCTTGATTTTGTTCTTCCTCCATAGCATCTTCTTGAGTTTGTTCTTTTTTTGTAATCTCCAAAATCTTATTCTTTTTGTTAGTCTTAGTCTTGGAACGTGAGGATCTTTTTCGTGTATCTTTGTCTTTCTTGTCTCCTGTAGTGGCCTTTTCTTGAATACTCTTTGCCCTATGTTCTTCTTCATCAATATTTGAAATGGAAGATTTTCTTGCCTTCTTTTCTTTCTTTTTCTTAGAAATGAGTGGTTGTTGTAGCTTTTGATCCAAAGGGTTGCTTTCTCCAGTACCAGTCTTGAACACCATTTTTTTATCCTTCAGCCTCTCTAATATCATCCTGAGACTGTATCTGCATATTGTTGAATGTCCTTTAAGCCCTATTCTTCTTCATCAATCTTGGAAATTTTCTTTTTTTTTTCTTTTCTTATGCTTTTAGTCTTGGAAATTTCCTTCTTTTTCTTAGAAATGAGTGGTTGCTGTAGCTGGTTCTTTTCTCCATGAGAATCAATTTCTTGATAATTAAGTGCCTTTGCATCTGCATGTTATTGAATATCCTTTACGCCCGGTTCTTTTTCATCAATCTTTGAAGACTTCTTCTTTTTCTTTCTTATGCTTTCAGTCTTGGAAATTTCCTTCTTTTTCTTGGAAACAAGTGGTTGCTGTAGGTTTGATCCAAAGTTCTTTTCTCTAGTACCAGTCTTGTTTGATCCTCCAGCATCTCTGCTATCTTCCTAAGACTCAATTTCTTGATAATGAAATGGCTCTGCATTTGCATGTTGTTAAATATCCCTTATGCCCTATTTTTCTTCATCAATCTTGGAAAGCTTCTTTTTCTTTCTTATGCATTCAGTCTTGAAAATTTCTTTCTTTTTCTTGGAAACAAGTTGTTGATCCATAGGGTTCTTTAATCGGGTATTGGTCCTAAACAATGTTTGATCCTCCGGTCTCTCTGCTATGATTCTGAGATTCTTTCTTCTTCCCTTCAACAGTAGTTTCTCTCTTTCATTTACCAGATATTATATTTTCTTTGAAAATTTTTCTCTTTCTTTTAGTGCTCACAGCTTTTGTGGCTGGCAATGCGCACACAACAGGAGTCCGGATAGTAACAGGTAATGCTTGTACTACATTAAATGATGTTGCCGATGGTAGTGGTGATGGTGATCCCATTTTCTCTTCTTCATTTAGAATTGTGGAGCCAGCGCCAAAAGAAAGAAAAGAAATTTTCTTCTTTCGGTGCCACAAATTTCGGTGCCTAACATAACACACAATCCTTTGCCTATAAATAGGCAGAGGATGTAAGAAGAAATTCCATCCTAGAAAGAAAAAATATATAGAGAGAGAGGTAGAGAAATATTAGGGAGTTGAGTGAATATTTTCTCCTATTATAAAGAGAGATTTTTTGGCGTTTTTCCTTTATAAATAGAGTATTTGTAACTCCTATTATTTTCTCATAGTAAAATTTTTCTATCATTCCTTGTGGTTTTTACCCTAATTTGTTTAGGGCTTCTATCCTTACCCGTGGTTTTTACCCTAATTTGTTTAGGGGTTTTCCACGTAAAATCTGTGTGTTTTATTATTCTTTATCATTATTCTCTCAAATTATTAGCTGTGGTCTTAATTTTTCTAGTCAAATTTTCTCAACAATTGATATCGAAGCCTAACTTGGGTGTATATATATATATATTTATTTATTGTATGCCCTGTGACTGCTACTAAAGTGGATTCTCCACATTAGAAAATAAATTAAATTATTATTCATCCTTGCAAGGTGTCAAGAGCCCGGTAAGGTGGTATTTTGGAAAACAAAATATACCACGAGTAAGAAAAAATTAAGTGGAGTTTTTTGCTGCAACTTATTTTGGAAATGGACGTCGTAATAGTAATTTGATGAATATTAAAATAGTAACTTTTGCATGAATTATTGCATAATTACTGTTCACGCACTGTGGAAATAGTGAAAGATACTGTAACAGCCTGTTACTGCATCACCAATTACTGTAGCAGAGCACTGTTCCTTTGCACTATAGTAGAGTACTATTCATTTTTGTACTGTAGCGGGGCACTTTTTCACAATTACTGTAGCAGAGTACTATTCATGGTACTGTTCACGTGAAATAGTGGGAGCTAATTTTTAGTCAGAAATTTTATGACAGAAGCAATGGTGGTAAAATTTGAGATTAAAAAGTTCAATGGGAGAAATATCTCACTGTGAAAATTAAAGATAAAGGCTGTCTTGAGAAAAGAAAGTAGTCTAACGGCGATCAGTGAAAGGCCACAGGAAATCACAGATGATAATAAGTGGAACAAGATAGATGTGAATGCTATTGCAAACCTTCATCTTACACAATAAAATTTTTCTTAAGAGGAAACTTTACACCTTGAGAATGTCAGAATCTACTTCAGTGATAGAGCACCTTAATGTCTTGAATACTCTATTTTCTCATCTCACATTTTTGGGCTATAAAATAGACTCACAAGAACGAGTGGAACTTCTACTTCAAAGTTTACCTGATTCGTATGATCAACTCATCATCAATTTAATAAATAATGTTCATTCAGATTCTCTGGTCTTTAATGATATAGCAACCGCTATTCTTGAAGAAGAAAATCGGTGAAAAAGCAAGGAGGACAAGCAGGTAGGTTCACAATAAGTGGAAGATTTGACAGTGATGAGAGGGAGATCAACAGAACATGGCCTAAGTGGGAGTTACAATCATGGTAGGTTAAAATCAAGAAGTAAGAAGAATTTTAAATGCTACCATTGTGGTAGGAAAGGTCACTTGAAGAAGGATTGTTGGAATCTGAAGAACTCCAATCCTTAAGAAAATGTGGCAAGCACTTCAAATGATGGAAATGTATTGTGCTGTAAAGCAGCAATATTAACTGAGAGCGGGAAGAAATTTACTAATATGTGGCATCTTGACTCAGGAGAAACTTATCACATGACTTCTCGAAGAGAATGGTTCCATCATTATGAATCTATCTTAGGAGGATTTATGTATAGTTATGAAGATAATGCCTTAAAGATCATAGGCATTGGAACCATCAGGTTGAAGATGCACGACGGCACAAGACGCACTATTTAAGGAGTGCGACATGTGAAAGGTCTAAAGAAGAATTTGTAATCTCTGGGACAGCTAGATGATCTTGATTGTATTGTTAAAGTTCAAAAAGGAATCATGAAGATTAGGCGAGGAGAGCTTGTAATTATGAACGGAGAAAATATTACTGTAAATTTGTATATACTTTTGGGAGAGACTGTGCAATACGTAGAACCATATGTTGCTTCAAGTAGTTCAAGTGAAAGATCTGCAATGGTGTGGCATCAGAAGCTTGGACATATATCTGAACAAGGCATGAAAGTTCTTACTGAGAAAAATCTACTTTTGAGCCTTACAAAGGTGACACTACCTTTTTATGAGCACTACATAACAAGCAAACAGGATCAACTAAAGTTCAACACATTCAATTCTAGAAGCAATACTATTTTAGAATCATTTCACTCTAATGTATGGCAAGCACTGGTTTCATCACTGGGAGGAGCGAAGTACTTTATGTCCTTCATCGATGATTACTCTAGGAGATGTTGGGTGTACCCTATCAAGAGTAAGGCAGATGTGTTTGTAACTTTCAAAACTTACAAAGCACGGGTTGAACTTGATTTAGGCAATAAGATTAATTGTTTAAGGTCAGATAATGGAGGAATGTACACTGGTAATGAATTTGATAGCTTTTGCAAGCAAGAAGGTATTAAGAGGCAGTTCACTACGACATACACTCCTCAATAAAATGGAGTGGCAGAGCGGATGAACAAAACTCTATTAGAAAGAACAAGAGCAATGTTGGGAGCTGCGGGCCTAGATAAGGCATTTTGGGCAGAAGCAGTCAACACTGCCTGTTATATGATTAGTCGGTCTCCATCTACAACAATTGATCTAAGGACACTGATGGGGATATGGACTAGGAAGCTAGTTGATTATTCAAACCTCCATGTATTTGAAAGTCCTATATACGTGATGTACAATACCCAAGAAATTTTAAAGTTGGATCCAAAATCTAGGAAGTGTTTGTTCTTGGGATATGCTGACAGTGTAAAGAGGTATCACCTGTGGGATTCAACTGCCCACAAGGTTATAGTCAGCAGGGATGTTATCTTTTTAAAAGATAAAATGAAAGGAGAAGAAGATAGCACTTCAAAAGAAAGCTCAGAGACTACAATTGTACAGGTGGAAAGGAAGTCTGTAGAAGAAGAATCTTCTGAAGTAGCTCCAGAGCACGAAGAGGAAGAGCCAGCTTAGTTTGAAGAGGAAGAGCCAACCGAGTCTGAAGACTCAGAACTTGGAAAGGGAAAATATGCAAAATTTATACTACCCTGGCATAAAGATTATGTTGTAGGTAGTAATGTTGCGTACTGTCTTCTAACTGAGAAATGAGAGCCATCAACTCTCCAAGAAGCAATGAGCAGTTCAGATGCGTCTCAGTGGATGGCAGTAATGCAAGAAGAAATGGAAGCTCTGCATAAGAACAAGACTTGGGAGCTCGTATAATTACCACAAGGAAAAAAGGCCATTGGCAATAAATGGGTCTTTAAGATCAAAAGAAATAGCGATGATCAAGTGGAGCGGTTTCATGCAAGATTGGTGGTGAAAGGATATGCTCAGAAAGAGGGGATTGACTTCAATGAAATATTTTCCCCTGTGGTTTGATTGACAATAGTTCAAGTATTCCTGGGAATGTGTGCCACATTTAACTTACATCTATAACAGCAGGATGTGAAAATAGCTTTTCTTCATGGAGATCTTGAGGAAGAGATTTATATGCTCTAGTCGGAAGGTTTTGAAGAAAATGAAAGTAAAACTTGGTTTACAAGTTGAAAAAATCTCTATACGGTCTAAAGCAGGCACCGAGGTGTTAGTATAAGAGATTTAATTCCTTCATCATAAGCCTTGGATACAACAGACTTAATGCAGAACCTTGTGCATATTTCAAGAGGTTTGGTGAAAGTAATTTCATTATCTTGTTGTTGTATGTAGATGACATGTTGGTAGCAGGCCCCAATAAAGATTATATTAAAGAATTGAAGGCACTGTTGGCTAGGGAATTTGAAATGAAGGACTTGAGATCGACAAACAAGATTCTAGGGATGCAAATTCACTGAGATAAAAACAATAGGAAGATTTGACTTTCTTAGAAAAATTATTTAAAGAAGGTCTTGCGACGCTTCAATATGCAAGACTGTAAGTCAATTTCTACCCCACTTCTTATTAGTTTCAAGTTATCACCTAGTATAAGTCCTAGCAATGAGGAAGGAATGATGGAAATGTCTCGAGTACCGTATGCATCAACAGTGGGGAGTTTAATGTTCGCAATGATTTGTACATGACTAGACATTGCACATGTAATGGGAGTAGCAAGTCGGTACATGGCGAATCCTGGCGGAGAGCATTGGAATACTGTAAGGAGGATCCTAAGATATATTAAAAGGACCTCAGATGTTGCATTATGTTATGGAGGATCTGATGCGGAATCAACACCTTTGGATGCTTGTGATTCGGCCAAGACAATAATGGATACGTTCAAACATAATTTAGATGGTTTAACTCACCAAACGTGATAAGGTCTCTACCTATAAAGAGATAGCAAGCTTACCAATAATGTTGATTTCGTCTTACCCAAGATCTAACTTGATGTTTGCATTTAAATTGATGGAACTAGCAAGCTTAGCTATAAAGAGCTAAGGTCTCTAGTTATAAAAGAACGAATGCTCAAACAACCTAAAACTAACAAGTTAATAAATTGTTTAAGGTAGAAGTGAAATCAATTCAATCAAATTAAATTAATTTCAAGAAATCAATAAGGAACACCCTAAAGAAATCAAAGGAATTTGCAAAGCAAAAACAAAGAAAATTTATTAATAATGATTAAGTAATTTCGGCCAACA
>CANYLF011905264.1:0-11655 GCA_948193215.1 Bocquillonia castaneifolia | reverse complement strand
AGACGTCTTCTCTTCCTATTACTTATTTAGGTGTCACCCTTACTCATAAATCTCTTTCTCTTAGAAAGTGGGACCCTTTGCTTTGTAAATTTAACTCCAAGTTATCTTTATGGAAAGGATCTTCTTTGTTATATGCGAGTCGCCTTGTGCTAGTTAAATTAGTTCTTTGCAGTATGCCCATCTACCTCATGTCACTTTTCAAGCTCCCAGTTTCTATTACCAACAAGATCAAAAGTCTTATCAGGAGCTTTCTTTGGAAGGGGGATCCTAAGGGGAGGTCTTTATGTAAGGTGGCTTGGACTAGTATTTGTTCTCCGTTTGATGTAGGAGGGTTAGGTTTGTGCTCCATTACCTTGAGAAACGCCGCTCTTCTCTTTCAAATGGTTCTGGACAATAAGAGATTGTGACTCTTCCTCTCTTTGGTTTTAAGTGCTTCCCAACCTAAGCTCTTATGATTCTTGGGACAGCTTTCTTTAGAGCCAACAATTAGCATTTGTCACTTATTATGCAAGGTATAAAGTACCTATGTGTGCAAAGTTCTGATTACTGGAAAATCTTCTCTTCCTCTATTCAGATTTCATTAATAATGGCATGTCCACTTCTTTTTGGAACGACATATGGTTTGCCATTGAGAAGCTTTCGACATGCTTTCCTACTTTGTTTAATATTTCTAGTAACCAGCATATTACTGTCCATGAAGCATTGCAATCCTTGCTTTTGGTTTCTAGAAGACCGTGCTGGAAAAAGATGCTTCATCATTTAGCCTTGCAAAACCTGGGAGCTCTACGTGATCCTTTGCATTGTTTTACATGCACTGATGGCCAAGATAAACGCCATTGACAGCTTCAATGGTGGAACTATGGTGGGCCGGGGTGGGCAGCCGTCCTAGTAGCCTTCGACCAGTCCTTAGAGGAGGTATATATCACCTTCACCGTCACCATGTTTTGCCTCACCAGGTACTGATTTTAGCCCCCCTTCCCCTCCTCTTACTTGTGTGTGTTGGCTTGTTTGTTGGAGAAGAAGCTTTGTTGATTGATTTGCAGGTGAAAAACGGAGGTGATTTACAGGGAAACAAGAGGAAGAAGACGATGAATATCTAATTTTTTTGGGTTTTTCTACGGTACTCCAAGACTATTGATACTCCATGGTTAAAGCTAACATGAGTAAATCTTTTTTTTGCTACGACAAGCATAAATCGAGGAGAGAGAAGCAAATATCTAATTTAATCCCTATACTCATAAATTGTATCTTGTTAACTCTTTAAAGTTTCAATCGTCAAAATTATTTTTGCAAATATTAATAAAGTTCTAGTAAAAACCATTTAAAATTCTAAATGTCAAATTTAAACAAATATTAAAATTTATTTGCCATCTGTTAATCAGATTTGATAAAAAAAAATTAAGACCATAGAAATAATTATATGTAGTATAACAAAAAAAACCATATATAATATTATTAAGCTTTAGTGCATGTATATATTTTATTTAGATTATTGTCATGTATTATCAGGGCAACCAAATTTATCCAAATTAATCTACTCACACATAACAATAAAATATTAAAGGGTATGGGTGATAAATGAGTTAATTGTCCATTAAACAACCAGAAATATGTTATAACAGTTTTTACCCTCTAATATATGGGTCATGAGTAGGTTGGACATATGGATCCATTAAATTTATTTATTTAACAAATAAATTATTTAATAAGTTAGATAGTAATAATTTTAATTAAAAAAGTTACTAAAATATTTTTACTATATAAAAATATATTAGTTGGTTTAAATACAATATTGTTGATTTGAATTGAATTTGTGAATAATATAATTGAATTTTTTTATGGGATTGATTTATAAATAAAAGAATGCCTTATTATTTTGTAATTTAGTTAAAAGATATTATATTCAATTAATGATGAATACCTTGTTATTTTGTAATTTAGTTAAAATTATTATTGTTATTATATCATTAAGAGTTAATCGAACATTTTCAATTATTTATTTAGGTAATGTACCAAAGAAAAACTCGAAAAGATCCTTTAAATCCATGCCAAAACTTAATGATTCAAGTCCTCTTTATTTTAAAATTTACCCACTACTAAAAAATTTCTAGTTCAACCACTAGGCAACTTGACTCCTCTCATCTATTTTCAGTAAGGTCCTATACTCAAGGCTTCATTGCTAATCGGTATACTGTAGTTAATGATTGTTTCAATTATTGTTGGGAATCTGTTTCTCTTCCCAAAGTTAAGTTCTTCCCATGGATTTCATTTCATAACCGTCTTCCAACAAGGCAGTTATTGGCCTTCCGTTCCATCTTATCTATGGAAAACATTAGCTGCTTTTTTTGTTCGGAGATGGAGACCCAAGACCACATTCTTGTCCATTGTGTTTTGGCTAAGAGAATATGGAATGATCATTTTCATTAGCTCGGTTTGAGGTTTGTTCTTCCTCTATCATCCACAGATTTCTCTACGCAATGGAATGAATTATTTTTAGGAGTCCCCCGGACCGCTTTCTGCACCTCCTTGTGGATGATCCTAGCATGGAAGATATGAAAGCAGATGAATAGAAATATTTTTCAAGGTGACATCTCTTCTAGCGATATTTTTTTATTGTTCTATTCATCTAGTTGTTTCCTTGTAAAATGTAAATATCCCCTTCTTCCTTTCTCCAGCGATGACATTATTCGTTATCCATATGTATTTTTGAAGTCATAAGTTGTCTATGGTCATCTCTCTTGGCCTTTTAATAAAGTATCCTTTCATCAAAAAAATTATCTATAAATTAAAATTTTTAAAATGAATTTGCGCATTAGACGAGAAAACGACTAGTTAACTATATTCTTTAATTAGGATTAAACCAAATTAACAAAGCCATATGATTAAACTTATTTGTATTTTGTAGTAGCTCAATTTTTCTAATAAAAATCATCTTAAAGCAAAATAAATAAATAAGAATATGCAGGTGAAGATTAACAATGGTTAACCAAAAAACATAAAGTTAAATAGTAAAAAGTAAAAAATGAAAAAAAAAAAAACAATTCTCTGACCCGATAATTGTTGCATGCAAAGTGCACATAAAGAACTGATCCAACGATCCGATATCAAAGGTTATCACATACTAAATAAAACATTGCGCTTGATTAGGATACTAATTAATTACCCTCTTAACAACAAACACTCTTAAATTATCTACTCTATTATACTATTAATTTCTCATATAATTCATTATCAAAAAAATTCTCATATAATTAAAATCAACATTTTCTTCTTCAGTACTTGTTGATTTATCACACATACCATGGCTCTCTCTAAGGCTGGCTTAGACACAGATGTTTCTGTTCATTCTACATTCGCCTCTCGATATGTTCGAACATGTCTTCCCAGGTAATGATTTCCTCTTTATTGGATTTTTCCCCCTTTTTGAGAAGAAGGATAACAAGTACAATTATTTATACATGTACAATAAATTTTTGGCTAACTAAAATTGAACTTGTGAAATTGCTCATAAAGATAAAAATTTTATTTAAGAGGCAAAAACAAACGTGGCCAACAAAATATATATATCAAAAGATATTAGACATAATTTATATTTCATGTATAAATATATATAATTTTTGATGTAATTTAATTATGAAGCAATAAGTCGTATATATATTTGCATGAACTTGCATGTTAATAAATATAATTAATATATATTACAGGTTCAAGATGCCAGAGAATTCAATCCCAAAAGAAGCAGCTTACCAAATCATAAACGATGAGCTAATGTTGGATGGAAATCCAAGGCTTAACTTGGCCTCATTTGTGACTACTTGGATGGAGCCCGAGTGTGACAAGCTTATGATGGCTTCTGTCAACAAGAACTATGTTGACATGGATGAGTATCCTGTCACCACTGAATTACAGGCTAGTCATTAATTCACTCTTTCTTTCTTTTTCTTTTCAATAATAATAATATCGACCTTTATTCGATAAAATTTTAAATATATTCTAGTATTTAAAGTATTTACAATTTTCTGTTTTGTTTCAAATATCCGGCCGGTGTATTTTTATTGACATATCTGTCATTTGATTCTATATTAGACACGTAATACTATAGAACCGTGATAAATGTCAGCATTTACACCTATCGGATAGATTTAAAACTAAACCGAAACAATTTAAAGATTAAAATATAATTGAAATTTGGATGATGGAATTTATATTTGATGAATTGATGGTTTTGTTGTTTTGATTTTAATTTGCAATTAAAACAGAATCGATGTGTTAACATGATAGCTCATCTTTTTAATGCTCCGCTTGGAGAGTCAGAGAGTGCAGTTGGAGTGGGGACTGTTGGGTCTTCAGAGGCCATAATGCTTGCAGGATTAGCATTCAAGAGAAAGTGGCAAAACAAGAGAAAAGCTGAGGGAAAAGCTTACGATAAGCCTAACATTGTCACTGGTGCGAATGTCCAGGTACTTAACAAAACAAAAACTATTCCTTGTTGACTTCAAAAAGGAAAGAAAAAATATATATGTAATTAATTTTTCCTTTTATGTGAAGGTCTGCTGGGAGAAATTTGCAAGGTACTTCGAGGTGGAGCTGAAAGAGGTGAAGCTGAGGGAAACTTACTACGTAATGGACCCTAAAAAAGCAGTGGAAATGGTTGATGAAAACACAATATGTGTAGCTGCTATTCTTGGCTCTACTTTAAATGGAGAATTTGAAGATGTCAAGCACTTGAATGATCTTTTGGCTGAGAAGAACAAGAAAACTGGGTACATGCTCTTTTCTTTTCTATTCAAACATTGTGACAAAATAATGTCCTGAACTTAAACTTTTGACAATTATATTCTATCATATATTCAATTCGAATTGTGATAAATCTATCCAATTATCGAATTAGGGACTTAATTAATTAAAATACGTTTGTATTTTATTTTATTAAATTGATCCCTAAAAATGAAACTGGATATATTTATCACAACTCC
Organism: Bocquillonia castaneifolia; assembly: GCA_948193215.1. Taxonomy (NCBI): domain Eukaryota; kingdom Viridiplantae; phylum Streptophyta; class Magnoliopsida; order Malpighiales; family Euphorbiaceae; genus Bocquillonia; species Bocquillonia castaneifolia. The sequence continues at coordinate 6,679 of CANYLF011905264.1, read as the reverse complement.
AATAAATGACAGATCAGTATGTCAAAACTTTTACGTGGGAATAGATTTGTCAAATGGCCTATATTTGTGGCTGAAAAATAACATTTAGCGTAAGTTGAATGGCATGAAATTCTCTTGCGCATGCAGATGGGATACTCCTATACATGTAGATGCAGCAAGTGGTGGGTTTATTGCACCTTTTCTGTATCCAGATCTTGAATGGGATTTTAGATTACCATTGGTGAAGAGCATTAACGTTAGTGGGCATAAATATGGGCTTGTTTATGCTGGAATTGGTTGGGTCATTTGGAGGAGCAAGGAAGACTTGCCTGAAGAACTCATTTTCCATATTAATTATCTTGGAGCTGATCAGCCTACTTTCACACTTAATTTCTCCAAAGGTAATTAATATATAGTGAGAGATAATTAACTCCAATCAAAATTTTAGGAGCTATCCTTTTAGTTAGAACTTACTTGTATTAGCATGTATCCTTTTGCAGGTTCTAGTCAAGTCATTGCTCAATACTATCAACTGATTCGCTTGGGTTTTGAGGTAGGCCCAACAGACATGCACACAAAATAAATTGAAAAATGGAAATCATACTACAAAATTATGAGTTATTGTTGTTTATCAAAAACAAAAATTATCATGATGCACAAGTGTGCCGCCCATTCCTTGTGGTGTGTGGCAAACCTCACTAATAGTGGATGTCAAAAAATTAATACATCACTCCCTCCCCTCCCCCAATTATAGTAGAAATATAGATAGGATTGTAACTACTAAAAAAAATGACCCTTTGCCTGAATGGAAAAGATGATGCCGGGGAAATTCGATCTTTGTCATACTAGAAATTCTTAAGCAGACTCGGTTTAATAATGTAGGATTGTAAACTCTCCAATGAATGATTAACTTCTCACACAAGATCCATATGATTGGTGTGTAGAATCAAGTGGTTCTACTCTATCTCATTGTGGGTCAGTCTTCCTTGCACATGAGCCATATATATGTTATCTAGTGTAATCTCTCTACATAATAACCAACTACTAACCACTAATCATGTCTACTGTAAAAGAAATTGAAGTCTTAAATTCTTGATTGTTTTAAACTAAAAGTATCTTAGCAAATTCACTAGGTAAGCCTGTTAGTATTTTTTTATAGTTGTAATTAGTTAAATAGTTGATAATTTTACATGGTGGATTGAATAGGGAAAAAACTTTTCTGATGTAGTGCCAAAACTTTTCTAATTTAGCGTAGTGATATTATTTTCACACGTCTTTATGTAACTACTAGCCCATTCATTTTAGATTTAGTGATAAAATCAAATGTAATAACGTACATATTATGAATATTCAGAACTAGATTCAATCAAATTTTATAGGAACACACAACACAAAATTCATATATACATATAACAAATCAAACAATGTCAACACAGTTAAATGTCCGAATTGATAAGTAGTAATTGCACAAGTAGTATTTTCTTTTCTATTATCATGCATATACATAACCAATCTGACAAAATAAAATCATCAGGGATACAAGAATGTAATGGAAAATTGTAGAGACAACATGTTAGTCCTGAAAGAAGGATTGGAGCAAACAGGGCGTTTCGACATTGTATCAAAAGACATTGGAGTACCGCTGGTAGCATTTTCATTGAAAGACAACAGCATGCACAATGAATTCGAGCTCACAGATTTATTGAGGCGATACGGCTGGATCATTCCCGCCTACACAATGCCACCGGACGCCCAGCATGTCACGGTGCTTCGCGTCGTGATACGGGAAGATTTCTCTCGGACTCTGGCCGAGCGGCTTCTCAGTGATATACAGAAAGTGCTACATGAGCTTGATTCTTTACCATCGAAACTTGAGACTAAGGTTTCGATTTGTGGAGATAATAGTGTTATTGTCAAGAAAACAGCTATGGAGACTCAAAGGGAAGTCACTATGGTTTGGAAAAAATTTGTCATGGAAAAGAAGAAGATGAATGGTGTTTGCTAAATGATTTTTGAGGTACTTTCTTTATGGAGAGATTGATCTTGACTACAACTATAATATGTTCCATGACATAATCAAGCTATATATATATATGTTGTTCAATTTGTTACTTTTTCTCTTTTTAATTTCTTGGGTGAAATTTAAACTCATATCAATGATTATTAGTGCTTAATTGCACAATTTTGAATAATTATAATTGCTTCTGTTCTTGTTAATAATGAATAGTGTCTATAAAATCATGATTCTTTTTATTATTGTTCATGAACGTCCCTTCCACAAGTGTCAAATGAAATTATTCAATTGAATAAATTATATTCAAAATTAAAGCTTAAGCACCTTTTTAATTGCTTAGCTTTGAAAACATTGGATTTTGACTTACACTTCTGCAATACAATCTAAAGTTAAGGTCTGATTTTTCAAAAAGAAGGAAATTATAACTACATCTTGAAAAGACAGTTCCAATTTGATTTCAGAACCAATAATTTACAATTCCATTTCAGTTTCATAGTTTCAAATGAATAAATCATCATAGTTTCAAACTCATAAACCAACAAACTCATAAATTATAAATAAATAATTTCATGGGCTTCTAATCGAGCTATTTATGAATGTAAATAAGCTAATTATCTTAATGATCTCGGATAAGTTTAGCTCGTTTAATTAAACGAACACAAAATATAGGATTTGAGCTCGGATCATTTAGTTAATGAACGAGCTTGAATTGAAAGCCATGAGAAACTTGGTTTATTTACACTTTTAAATTGGGTGGTCATAAATGTATTTGTATATAAACATATTAATTTTAAATTAAAATGAGATAGCATCTCATGATGTCACAATAAGATTTTAAAGCTAATAGCCTCTTCTATTGTTTTTAAATTCATTTTAAAGCTAACAATGTATGAGTATAAAATTAAAGTATTTGTTCTTAGGGGAGGATATTGTAGAAGCATTATAAGACATTGTCTTCAAGTTTTTTAAAATTTATTCATCTATTTAATTTTAAAAATTGAATAACACTTTAAATTTCTCAAATTCTCAAATCATTTGACTACCCTCATAAAATTACTAGACAAATAAAAGGGGCGAATTTATGATAATTAAAAATGAAGAGAAGCTTTAGGGTTTCAATAGGTAAAGAGCAAACTTTATAACGGTTTGGACAAAATAATCTCCTTACATCTACTCTCTAGTCTAAACTGAGTATTCCCCTATCAATCACAAGACACAATTTTGTGTTTTTAAAGACTAGTACAACGTCCTCTACACGTGTTTGAGGTTACCACTAATCCTTTTCAACTTAAGATGTTTCTCTCACTAGAAACTCAAAATTCAAAGTGTTTGTAAGGCTAACAATTAAACCTTTCACAATTTATCACCTACAAAGCTCACACAACCCCTTTAGCTTCAAGAAAACAAAGCTTGAGCAATCAATTGCTCCTACATAATTCAAATCAAAATGAAATAAATGTGAAGAAAATAAAGCACAGTGATTAGAGTATTGAATTATTTTTTCAAAGGTTATTCTCTAATCATAAATATGTTTGAAACTTGTATTTATACTCTTTAAGAATATTATACTTGTTGTGAGTGCATTTAATGAAAGTCTAGTCATTTTAATTGTTTTAAAGAGTGATACAAATGAGTTTCGAAATAACATGCACAATCGTGCATCTTCATAAAATTAGGCCTCCACAATCATGCATATGACTCATACTGATCTACATATGGTCACACATGATTGTGCATTTTACGAGTACTAGCTTGTGACTTGAACATGGTTTTCTTAACAAATGGTTGTACAATCATGAGCAACCATGTACAATTGACCTTTCATTTGAGTATACAATAGTGCATGAGCTCATACTATCTTTTGACTTATCATGGTGAAAATTCTTGGGTTATACACAATCATGCAGATGGATATATACACGTGTATTTTGCGTTGACATATTTGCTAAATTGTTACATCTCTACACTTAATAAAAATAATTAGATCACAAAATGGATAATTTTTTAACATCAAAATCATTCATGGAGTCAACAATCTCCCACTTCTACTTAGATAAGTCACTTGAAAACTAATAATAAAATATTATTTCTCCCCTAAAATCATGCATACATATCCAAGTGAATAAAATAACATAGTTAAAGAAACAAATCATACAAGTGTGTACAAACTCCAAGAAATTTAAAGATCACACACATGCATTAAGATAAAAATAACAAACCAACTAAACAAGTTTTAGTGCACCAAACTACGAATCATAAATTAAAATTACACCTTTGTTCAAAGTACCAATATAGGCACAAACAAACTAACAAAATCATTCAAACATATAAAGACAACAACCATAACATGAAAACAATAATTTTCTTCCCCTTTGAATACATATAAATCAAAAAGGGAGACATGTGTCATAAAGTTAAGCAACAAGAGCATGACGGATTGACAGAGGGAAATGGGAAGAATAATAAAAGAGAGAAAAAAACATCTTCCAAATGAGCAAATCTTCCATCAACATAGTTTTGAAGTTGCAAAAATGATCATCCATGGCATTGAATCGGTTATTAATAGTAGTTTCAAGATTGGTAAACTGTTTATCAAATGCCTTAATCTTTTCAAGCATGTAATCCAAAACAAACTTGGTAGTGGTGTAGTCTCTAGTATAATAGCCCTCATTCCTTCTTCCTTCGTCTCCCTAGATTGGTCTTCACCCATAGGCTCATCTGATCCTAGATTTGTCTCAAGCTCACCCATTTGCATTCCACTTAAGATATATATCTATGCCTTTGTGCACTTAAGTCTTTACATTTCCTTTCCCTTGATAGGATCATAGAGATACCCAACATAATAAGTTATATTAAGGTAATCAAAATCCATGCACTGATGGTTAGGACAAACCAAATTTGAAAGGGAGAAATTGGATTGAATGACACTACTATAGTTAAAGCTAGGTAAATCACAAAGGCACCATAATTAATCCCACCTTTCTTAGAATTTAAAATCTCAATAAGATTGTTAATGAACAATTTCCCACTTTACACTTTCTTCACTTTCAAAGCACACCATATGAAAAACAAATATGATTTTACAATCATTTCATTATTGATGCCTTTCACATTCACATAGTAGGCAATGAGTTAGCGTAAATACCACAACTTCAAGGTTCTTAAATAAGTTGAACAATGCCTACTAGACACGCAAATTGCAATTTCATAAGAGATACAAGGATAAAAATAATGTGCATCAAAATCATTAAGGTAATTATCCAATTCAAAAATGGAGAAATCAACCCTCACAAAACACACCAAAAGTAACATAGTAGGATTTTCCAAGCAAGCTAAACATTATAGAATAAATGCCTTCTTCTCATAAAGCTTTTTTTTCTCACTCAAATATGCTAAACATTCCAAGGTCAGATCCTTACTGTATACATTATGATTTTTTTTTTTTATGAATTGCTCTCAATCTAGTGGTTAGAGTTGTTTTATTAAAACCACCAAGAGAGTTGGTCAAAGAATTAAAAAGTCAAAAAGGATGATGGGTATCTAACAACATCATCACTAGAGAAGGGGAAAAGGGGAAATTTACATTTAATTAAATATATAGGTAAGTAAAGATTAGCATAAAATAAATCCCTGGAGCTAGCAAAAGTCCTGAAAAATCCGTCTATTCCTCTATTTCCATATCTCCCAAGCTAGAATCATCCAAAGAGATGTGCAAAAGGAAATCTGGATGGCACCTTTAAATAAACTTGACCACTGCACAAAAAAATCTAAAGAAGAGCTAGGGATAACAAAAGCAATGTCAGCCCATCTAAAAAGGTCAAACCAAATTCCTCTAGTAAAGGTACATTAAAGATACAAATGATCCTGAGTCTTTAAACAATCATAAAAAGGATAGTTGGTATTATCGAAAGGGAGCATGATCCTAGAAGCAAGAAAATCTCTAGTAGGAAGACAATGGTACAAGGAAGTCCAAGCGAAAAAGTTAATCTTCCAAAGAGAGAACAAGACTTCTAGCACATATCAAAAAAAAAAAAAGGAGGGGAGCTTCCATAACTATTATGCCTCAAAAAATTAAAGGTCTAGGAGCTTACCGAGTATTCTCCAAACTTCTCCAAGGACCAAGAAACTCGTCTGCCTCACCACATACAACACCATTCAACAAAGCATGAACAGCGTCAAGAGAGTCTAAGTGTGTGGCTCTTAGACATCGAGTCCATGTAGGTATCTCTATGGCCAAGAGAGAATTTTGGATAGCCATAGCAATTGAGATTAAGGGATCAAAAACAAGAGCAAAGAGAGCAGGAAAGCTTTCAACCAGAGGATGATTGCCAAACCATTTATCCTTCCAAAACAATAAGGTGCTACCATTGCCTAAAGAGTATTGAATGTTGTTCACAAAGAAATTCTAAGAGGGTGAATTTTGAACACATGATTGCTTAATGCCACACCATAGAGGAGAGAGGCAGGCATTAGCAGTGTCACCCAAATTATCCCAAGATGAAAATCCTACAAGAGAAAAACAAACTAGATACCACAAAGAAGAACGTTTGGTTTCCTAAACTTCTAAATCCAGTTGAAAAGTAAACTTGCATTTCTCAAATCCACAGAACAAATCAACCTCTTAATCGATACATTAGCATGAGATCACACATGCTAATAATATGAATAAGTTCAAAGGGTCCATTA
>CANYLF011904928.1:0-14588 GCA_948193215.1 Bocquillonia castaneifolia | reverse complement strand
TGATGTTTTAATTACAATATTCTTTTGATAGGAAAAGCTTCAATAGAAGCACATTCAAATGTTCCAATCAAGAACCAAACAGTTTGGTTAAAGTTTGGGTAGCTAGATACAAATCCACAACCAGATCATGAGAAAAATAAAAAAAGCTAAAAAGCACAAGTTCATAATAGATACTTGGTGCTAGAAAACCTAACCTGTCTATTTCTCACTTGATGTGGACACCCTGCTGGAATGAAAACCGCCTCACCAAGGTGTTGCTCAAATGTCCAAGGTTCAACACCTAAAAAATAGTTCAAGTTATCATATGGAAAACATATTAGTTGGAATGGTAATCGGGAGAAACGACTCTTACTGAACTCCTCCTTCAACTGTCTTCTATGTCTCTCATTTAGATAGAAGGTCTGGTCATGAATAGGATGAATAACCTAAAGCAAATGCAGCACATGAGCCTCAAATGATGAAATTTACAAAAAAGTTAATGGACTTTGTAGGAAAGATACACACAGAATTCACAGGAAGATCACTGATATGACGAAATTCTTTCTGGTGCTTCTTCAAGTACTCAATTAACTTGGGCACATCCTGCCTGCGAAAAATGTCCCAAACAGCACCACCATACAGAATTTTCGCAGCATTATTGTCTTGACGGGATTTCCTAGTCAGCTTTTTATTCGGATCAATTGATTCCAAAACATTCAGTTCTTCTTCTACATCAAGGCTGGTGCACTTATCATGTTGATGACTGAGAGAACAAGAGTTATTTTGTTCCTCATTCATGCCCATTATTTTATCTAGGCGATGGCCATCAGTTGTGCTTGTATCCATAATTTGAGGTAATGAATTATCCTCTGCAAGATCACCAACTTTTGATGAAGATATATTCAATTCAACCTGTTTCTTAACTGTACCATCTGTTTTTTCTAAATGTTTGTCACAAAGAGAGCTGGAATTAAGCATATGCAGGTCAGAATGTTGCACTGTTGAATTCAACTGTTCATTGACGTTTTCAGTTACTGTAATTCCTGGTGAAGTGGAACATTCTGAGACAGATTGGATGCTACAAGATCCCAAAGCACTCAACTCTTGGGATTTGCTTTGTTCTTCATCCAGTTTCATTTCCTGAATATACAAACCCTCTAATGAGGACTCACCCTCAATGTTTTCCACCTTTTGAGATAATTCAGGACCTATGCTTTCATCTTTACAATTTCTTTTTTGTGGCTGCCTTCTTGATGCTTTCGACATCTCACCAAAAATCTGATGCAAATCTTCATCTTCATATTGCTTTTGAAGTTTGTTTATAATTTTTCTTCGCCAAGCTGGAATCTTTACTTCAGTCATGTGAGTGAGTACATTAACCTAAAGAAAAGTTGAAAAAAAAAATAAAAGAAGAAGAAGAAGATATAAAGCATTAGCATGTGTCCATGAGTAGGAGAGATTAATTAAACTCACAACAACCACTTATTGATTTTTCTTAAACAGTTTGTGAGTGGATATGCACCTCTGAGATTGTCATTTATTTTTATTCTAATACTATTTTTACTCAGACTCCTATATGTTTCTATGTGGCAAAATCCACGTGTCATAATGATGCTTTCTTTCTGTGATTTAAGATCAAGTCACAGAGAAATTAACAAGATGCAGAAATAGCACAGAGCAAGAAAAGATTTAGAAAGAATCTTTAGAGTATTCGGAATAATGAATCAAATGTTATGGAGCAAATACAATACCACACTGCAAGCTAATGAAATGAGTGACAGGTTAATCCCTTGTGTCTTGCACACAAATTATTGGAGTTCGGATGCTCAATCTAAAGCACGAGTCAATAACATATAGCATTTTAGCAATCTAGTACATTTATGGTCAATTAGCATAATAGCCCAATCAACTGTCAAGGCTTATGCATTGACCAATCATGTATATGGCTCGTACATAGTGAAGAAAGATTTTATTACAGGAAATAGAATCTTCAAAGCACAAACATTAAACTTGACAGGAAAAAGAATGCATTACTCTTTTGAAAATCATACAAATAAATTTTCTCAAACTAATGAAAAACTTGATACGTATTAAAAGAAGAATTAACAATTAGAAACATGTTTTAAAGATGTAAAACAGAGATGCTTTTATAATTATAACATCTTGGCCTGATAAAAAATGTTAGTTAATGTTAAGAACCATACTTTTAAGCGAGAATATTAAATGCATTTTAGAGAAAAAAGAATGGATGATCATTCTAAAAAGAAGATAAAGGCAGGAATACTTATATATAAACATAAAACAAAACTTTTCATGCAGAGAATATTGCATACCGCATCCGAAATGTCACAATGTAGTTTCGTCACTGAATCACCACTACCAAGTTCTTCCATAGATCCATAAGCTATGTACGTTTTGGGTCCCAAGTCTGGTTTCAAGACAGCAGGAAGCCTTGTAGCAAGATTCAAAAGACCTGATTTGGGGTGGGTGTATTCACTAAAGGGAAGCATAGCTACAAATTCAGCACCATGCCTGGGTAAACATTCTTCAAATGAATTTGATGGGGGCCAATCCTTCAACTTCAGAATCTCTGGCCACCCATTCTTGTACCAACGACCCTCCAAGTAACCTTTGAAGAACTGGAAGATATTAATTTCAACCTGCGGCACCAAGCAGAAGTGCATATATTATTCTGCCAATAACTTTTGAGCTCAAAACATGAACCAAGAAGTGTCCATTTATTCCACAAAGTAATTTTTTTTACAACTCACAACATTGAGACAACTGTATGTAGCACATCAGTTGTATGGAATGATATGTGAATACGAACATAAAGATGTTACAATACTTTAACAAGTCAGTCATGATTCCACACACAATCTAATACCAAGAATTCTGATCACAAGAGCTCTGAAGATCTTGCCAAGAGAGAAGTATCCAACTAAACAAACATATTGAGATGAAGCAATGCATTTTCAAGTGATTTGTTTGTTCTTTTCTCAAGATGAGTAAAGTGGTTGCCTTTCATTTCCTTTCATTTTACCCTGAAAGCTGAACCTTTTGCCCATTTATTTACGACAGTTAAATACCATAATACTTGATTCAAAAGTTCTCACAATTGCCAAAAATTTGGTTACAATTCCATTCCATTTTTCGAGCTAAATTTAAAACTAAATAGAGCGGCCAAACAAAATACTCCCTCCGTCCCAAAAAGATGTGCAGTTTTTCAAATTCTTTGTCCTAAATTAAGGGTAGTAATTTATTGCATTGTGTAAAAGTCATATATGCCCTTACTAATTGTAGTATTGAGTATTGACGTTAATTTCAATACTAGTTTCAAAGAGTTAACTAATTAAATCGGGGTGATTGTGACATTTTATTTGTAAACTACTAACTCAATTAACTAATTAAACTAACTTACTTAATTCTTGCACTTGTCCAAAAATGCCCATCTTTTTGGGACGAAGGGAGTAGTATATATATAGTTACAAGAGAAGGAACCCTTAAACCCTGCTTCCCATAACTAAGTAATACTATTACTTAAATAAAAAAAAAATCCTAACAATGGACGTAGACTGAGAATAAAAAAGGAAAAATAATTTATAGAAATCTCTTGTAAACCAAGAAGATTCTAGATTAAAGGCTATAACATTACCTCACACCAGTCCAGGCAATCGATGGCTTTAACCCTTTGTGCTTCCTCTTTTAATACCTTTTGTGCACCTCTAAGAGCTCTCCACATCACCATCGGTTCCCAACTCAATCCAGAAGTTTTTTCAAGTACATTTCTAACTATAACAGGTTCACCTCTCATCCAATGCATTTGAAAATGCTCAATTTCATTGTTCCCCAGCCGAAGAGCATTTGGACAGTAGAGAAAATTATCACTACTTTTCTCCCTATCCGCTGCCTTTCTCACTTCAAAATCTTTCATTCTGCAGTCTGTAGAACTGAAAGGACGACAAAGATAACATCCTTGAAGCAAGTCAACGTCAGGTGGCTTATAATTGATAGTAAGTTCCTCTGTTCTCTCAATTAGCTCTTTAACCATATTAGCTTTAAAGACACGTCTCAGAACAAGAATCCCAGATCCGCAACCACCCCGTGCTTTAGGAGGGCAAGGGATCTGCCCGTTGATATCTGCTTTCCAATCAGGAAAGTCATATGATAAATCTGCGTTAAACTTATTTTCTACATGGGAAACTTGCGTCTCCCAACAAAATCTTTTCCCATTTTCAGTTATCTGGTCATTCAAATGCGTATCTGTATCTTGAACATTTACTCTTTCAACAAATTGGTGGAGTGAAGATTTAGCTTCATTGCCTCCAGGCTGAAACCCTTTTCTTATTTCCCAGCAACATGTAAGACAAAGATCATAAGTACAACCAGTATTGGGGCAGCTTCTGTGAAAATTAACAATGGACGTATGGCAATTGTCACTGTTGAACAGGAGAATGCACAGTTATAAACAGTACCATGAATGATATGCAGAATTATGTATGCTTTCTTCAGAATATTTAATTGTCATTAAGAATACAGATGGCACATTGCCAGAGTCAACAAAAAAATTGAGGTAATTTATTATTCAATGAAAAAGTTGCCACATCCACACGACCACAGCAAAGAAAGGACCACTAAACATCAAAGATAAACTTTCAACTTTCAAAAAGACAAGGGAATCACATAAACAAAAATCTGAACGCACAACTGCTAGTATCAGACTAGAAAGCAAAGTTATTGAAGAAGAAATGAAAGACCACTTTTCTATCATCTGAACCAACAAATGACTTTTCATGGATGATGTAAATTCAACCATTTTAACTGCCTTTCGTTGTACATAGAAACACATCTTTCAACAAATCACCATCCATATCGCACCAATATCTTCACTTAAAGCTTTTGCAACTTGGCTCAATTGCATTTGCTAAAAGGTTAAAGGAAAATGATATCTTTATTTGTAATTCAGGATATTCAAATGTGCAAATGCATTATAAAGACAAGGACAGGGACTGGAGCATGGAGCAAAGGAAAATAACAGTTTATACAGAAAGGGAAAATATCATAATTTTGATTTAAATAAAAACACAGTAAAAAAAAGACCCAAAGATCTAATCCATATACCTAAACTACAGCCAAGTTTTAAGCCGCAGGAGAATATAAGTCCATCTATGTCTATCAGTCGGGATGGGGAGGCACAACAAATCAAGAAATCAAATAAAAATGGTCAGATTAGGTACCTCCTCTTCCAATAACTACAAACAGGGTAATCACAGGAAAGAGGTGGCAGAAGTTCAATTATCATATATCAAAGTTCCAGTTATAAGATATGCAGTAATGAAATAGTACCAGTATAATCGATCATCCTCATCAAGTACAGCTTTCGGTACGTCCTCTTCTGTCAACTGTACACCTATGGGAAAAGAAGGAACTCATGCAATTAAGCATTCTTTCTCTCAGATTGATTCTATAAAGAGAAGCCGTATGCACTAATAAATGCATTCATAAAAAATACCGTGAATCCTTGCCTCCACTTCCAATTCAGACCTCTGCTCCTGCTGAATATGTATCAGCAGAGGTAAAATCTTGTGAAGCAGATAAAGAAAATTTTGCAATTTGGCATGCTTATTTGCTTCATTACTCCCAACCTGCCAAAACCATGTACTTTCATAGTCTGGCATCACAAGCAAATGCATGAAGGGCCATGAAAAAAGAGGGAGAAAAGGAAAACGATACAGGTAAACCAGGCACACACCAGAACAGCTGCATCTTCCTTTAGGCATATTCTGCAATTACAATTACCACGGCAAAATGGGCAGGCAATCTCTATCTGTTCCGATGTTTTATCCGGGTACCTAATATTCATTTGAAATGAACTTCAAATTCCAAAGTAGAAGCAAAATAACATCAACCAATAGTAGATTAATCTCCCTGCTTAATTAGAAAAAAAAAGTCATTTATTTTCAGTAATAAATTTGTTTTCAGTGAATGAAGTGCTAATTCCTTTACCAAGTGCACCAAATTCTAATATTTTAATCTGAAGGAACAAGAAACCCTTTTTGTGACAACAAAACTTAAATCCAAAATAGTGGTGGTTCATTTCTGGCAATTCAGGTCCATGGGGATCAAATGAGAATATCATTCCCACTGCATTGCAACGAGGCTCTTTTGACAGTTTGAACCAGAGTCCAAATTACGTGGTACAACCTTACTATTGCATCAGCGATTGCACTTACAGATACCCAACTCCAGAAGCCAATGTTTTCAACTAAAACCTTCATGAACTAAACAAAGTTTGTAAAAAGACATCCTTACCACTTTGCAAGGCAGTCATAGCAATAGCGTTTCTTTCTGCAGCTGGAGCAAATAACAACATTCCGATCACTCCTCAAACACTGGTGACACATCAAACTCCTCTGTACCCTTTTGCTCTCAGTGATGTCCTAATCGAGAATTGCAGTTAGCATGAAACATTAACATGAAAGAAGAAATTTAACAAGGTACCAGAGAAATACAAAATGGAAGATCAGAAATCCTTCTCTTAATAAGACAAACTGAACAGAGCATTGCTGAAAGTTCTGGTGCAAACAACTTTACAACAATCAGTGGTAAAAGAGAAAAGAAGTGAGCAACGCATGCATACTGTTCCATTTTAGCTCTTTCCCTCTCCCACAATTATAGTGGCTCAAATAGTTAATCCATTCATATTAGTTAATATTAAGTATGAAGCTTTCTGAAAAAAAATCGGAAATTCTAAGCTAGCTTTGTATCCAGAAAAGGAGTAGACAGTGAACTGCAGAATGAAATTTAGCACTAGAGGTCATCACTTATTCTATAAATATTCTGTATTTCCATATTCATTATATGAGAATTCACTTTAGTTAGAAGATGGGCGAAACAAGGAAAAGAGTTTTGCCACGAGATTCAATATGACAGACAGATCATCTGAGTTTAATATATTTGCAACTTAACGTTTTGTTGGACATAATTCGATAGACTTGGTAAAGGCATTCACTTAACCTCTAATTTTTTTTTAGGACTAAAAAGTCAACATTAACAAGTCTGCTCAGATAGTTACGCTGCTATGATATAACATAAATTCTGTAGAACTTACCAACGAATCTAAATTTTCCGGTTGGATAGGGAACTTCTTTGGCCTTCCTCTACGTCTCTTGCAAGAATTGTCTGACTTGCTCATCAAATCATCTGTTTTCATTTCTCTTTGAAGCAGTAGTTGGCTTCTTTCCTTCAGAAGTAGTAGTTGGCTCTGTTCTTCAGAAATAATATCTGTGCTGCTTTTCTTTGAGCCTTTTGGTCTACCTCGCTTCTTTGGCTGAAAAGTCGTCTGACTTGCTTCATTACCTCCAGCACCTTCAACAGCTATTTTTGTCATATCCTCAATAGTATCCTCATCATCTTCACGACCTTCCAGGCAAAACATGCCCTTAACATTGTCACATTCCCCAATCTTATTGCTCAGATTTTCTCTTCCATCACCTATAAGATGGTTCTGCATATTCTTTGAACCTTTTCGCCAGCCCCGCTTGTGTTTTGTGTGTATAATCTTATGTCTACTTAAGAATCCAACACTTTGAGCACCGAGAATTTTCTTTTTATTCTTGGAACCCTTTGGTCTGCCGCGCCTATCTTTTGGCTTGACCAGTTCATTCCCGTCTCCATTAACACTGGTGGGTGCTCCACCATTTGTTAAATCTTCCTCATCTAAAAGAGCTGTCTTCCTATTTTCCGAACCAGGCAATTGGTTGGTGTTCTCACCACCATCATTGCAATCCACAATTTCACCAAGTGATTCCAAACTATCACCTGTAAGTTTCTTTTTCTTGCTAGTTGAACCTTTTGTTCGGCCACGTCCACCCATAGGTTTTATGATTTCATTTAATTGAGTGCTGTTCTCAGTACCATGATAGCAGTCCATAACTGGACCAGCCAGTGCCAGACTATCATCTGTAAGTTTTTTCTTCTTGTTCTTTGAACCCTTTGGTCTGCCACGCCTATCCTTGGGCTTTATGATTTCAGTTCTCTCCCTGCCACCAGTGATAATCCCACCATCCTCTAACTTGTCATCCTCACCGCAAAGAGTAGGCTTCCTATTCTGTAATACAGTCTCTTCAACAGTGTTCATGCCATCACCAGAACTGCCTGCAACTTTTGCAGGGAATTCCCGGATATCACTGGCAAGATTTAGATTCTTGTTCCATAAACTCTTTCCTTGGGAACACTCTTTTTTAGGATCTATAGCCTCTTTGATGCCACCAGCAGCATCACCTGGCATAATACTTTCTTTTTCACTTGAAAAAACAGCCACTCCATTCTCTAAACCTAAAAAACTAACTGATTTCTGATCAGCGTTATTGCTATCCATATTATGACCAAGCAATTTTATATCGTCAACTGCATGGTCATTTCGCAGGTTCTTCAAGTCCCTTGACTGAGCACACCCATCATCAGGATTCATACTGGCATTCCACTCTCTGTTACCACCAGTAACCTCACCTGGCATAGCTGCTATTTGTTGACTCAAAAGACCAGTCATCCCACTCACTACACCGATCAGCTTGTTTGTCTTACCACCATTGCCATTGCCTCCAGAAACAGCACAAGGAAATTCCTGACTTGTGTCTGCGCGATTTGTATGTTGGTTCATGGAATCCGTAAGCTTGACAAGCTCGCCTTCCCCTACACTGCCAGGGATATGCATTGCGCTATGTTCTTCACCTGAAGAAGCAACACTTTCATTCTTCAAGCCCAAACATCCAACTGCATTGTCCTCGCTGCACTTAATCTCCTCAACTGTTTCTGGAATATCACATTTAACAATTTTCTTCTTATTCTTTGAACCCTTCGGTCTGCCACGCCGAGGAGCTGATGCCACATTTTCATTTCCGCCTTCTCCACCAGCACCTTCACCTACCATTTCTAAATCCCTCTTACTTTCAAGAGCAGTCCTTTCATTTAGCAATGGTGGAGCAGCAGTCTCAAAACCAACATCATTGCTGGCCAAAATTCTACCTGAATCTTCATATTCGTTTTTATTTGGCCAGCTCTGCATATTATTTTGCCACAAAGTCTCATCCCCGTCTGCCCTCTCAATACATGTCCCAGCACTACTGATTTGGTTCTTGCTCTTCGCACCCTCATCGCTTGTGCTGGTGCAGGCATTCTCATTCCTTCCTCCACTACAAGCAGTGGTTTCATCAGTCATTTTATTTTCTTCCATGCCTGCAACAGCAATGTTTTCATTTTGCAAGCCCCCTGGTGAAACAATTCCAACACCGTCATCACAACCGATCATGAATGTGTCAGAGAAGACCTGATTTTCTTCCCCTCGAAGATTCTTCTTTTTAGTTTTTGAACCCAGTGGCCGTCCTCTCTTGGGTTTTAAAGGAACGGTATCATCTCCAACCTTATCACCACCAACTTCATTTACAACACTATGAATTTTCTTCTTATTTCTTGACCCTTTTGGCCTGCCCAACTTACCCTTTACCCCTTTCTCCTTATCTGCAACACCATTTTCCTCTGATTTCTCACTACACCTATTTTCAGTTCCTTCAGCACCACCATTGGCAAATGCAATTTCACCAAACAAGCCCTGAATTCCCTTACCATCAATACTAGCACACCCAGCTTCACCACACCAGCACAGTACCCCTTCACCACCAAAACCCTCATTTCCACCACCAAATAAACCTGGAATCCCTCCATCACTAGCAGTCACTGCAGCATTTTCACATTCACCAAATAGGTCCTTCAAGGCATCACCAGCGAGGCCTATATCTTGAATTCCTTCACCACCAAGATCTATACCTTGAATTCCTTCACCACTACTCCCAGCACCTCCATTTTCACCACCATACCCATGAATTCCTTCACCAAACAAGGCTTGAGTTCCATCTCCCTGAAGACTCAATACGCCATTATTGGAACAGTCTCCACCATTCCCACATGCAGCTTCATTAGGCCAAAGTTCCAAACTTTGACCAACATTACTCTCACCAACTCCATCAAACCACCTAAAAACGTCAGAATTTGTCTCACCAAACCAAACGCTAGCCCCTTCACCTCCAATACCCACATCACCAACAACCTTACTAGACACCATTAGTTCAGAATGTTCTTCTTCACCCACTTGTCTCTTTCTCTTCCTCATGTGGGTACCCACTACACCCCCACCTCCATTTTCTTTCTTCCCCTCCATGACACAAGTGATCCTCACTGCCACTCAAAGAAACCACTTTTACAACATACACGAACTCCAGCTGCTGTAGCTGACAGATTTTGCAGTCATTGTTTACCCCATGAAGAAGAAGGGCGAGAAAATCAAGAAAAGGGCATAATTCAAGAGAAAAATGAAAATCAAAGAAACGTTTTATCTTTAATCTTTGAACAGAAAAATGAAAAGGGTTATTGAATTGCAGGATCAAAAGCGGTAATAGCCAAAGGTTTTTCTTTTCTTTTACTATTGAAGTGAAGCACGCCGTTGGTTTTGGTTTTAGCCTAAAAATTGGTTTTTGCAAAAATCAAGAAGAAATGAGAAGTTGGGTTTTCTTGGGGTTTTGAGTTTCTCAAAAGAGAGAGAATGAGGGGACATTGTTAATTGTTTGATTGGTACTATGGTCACTACTCACTGCCAACTTGTCCTCGCCAAAGACTTTGCATTGCTTTAGATTTTGCCTCCAAGTCTTTTCCATTTTTTCCCCTTTTCCTTTTCCCTTTTTTTCCTTTTTCATACTATGGATTTTTATTTCTGATTCCGGTGCAATTACTTATGTTTTTTTCCTAATTTGAATTTCTTCTTTTATTTATTTTTTAAATATTTTAGTACTTTCCCTGTTTGCTAATATTATTTTTTAATTCCATCTAAAAAATATTACTTTTAATTGTTTTAGAAACTTCTTATGTATTAAAATATTTATCTTTTTACAAAAATTTCTTTTTGAGGGATCTATTTTATAAAATTATAAATGTATTTTTTTCATAAAAACGTTATAAAGATATTTAATAGTATCTTTTTAAATTATTTTTATCTCTAATAATTATATTCTTTTTGTTAAATTTTTAAAATTCTATAAATACTTTTTTTAAATAATTCTATAAATACTTAGTGAGAATAATTTAATAAAATAATATCAAATTGAGATATATATATATTTTTTTAATTCATGTGCCGCAAGTTAACAATATAACACCAGACAGGAGTATTTTTATTATTTTTGATAATGGATAAAGTAAATCCATTTTGGTTTGCAAACCTAATAAACAGACGGCATTTCATGTAGTTTAGGAAAATAACACTTCAAGTTATGTATATGATGGACAGATGTCGGTAATTCAAGAGTTTCACATTTAAAATATTTTTTTAAATAAATATAAATTGATATTTTATAAATTTCATTAAAGTATTAAAAATATAAAATTTTTAATGTGTAATCAGAATTTTTAGAAATCAGGTTAGACTGAATAATCCAATCACTTAAGTCAAAAAATTGGCTTATAACTTGATTCTAATTAAAATGTTAAAACTCAGTAATTTACAAACCACTAAAACCGAATCAATTTAGTAATCTAAATTCTTTTAAAGTATATATTTATCAAATAAGTTTTAATCAAATAATATCAAAACAAAAAAATATAAGTCTGTCCATTTATAAAAAAATCATAATTCATTCATTCTTTTAAAAAAAATTAGTATAACCCAATAAAAAAATATAAATATATAAAAAGGACAATATATGATAAAATGAGAAAATTTTCTAATACAGTTAAACCCCCCTAATTTGATACTTTATAAATTAATAACTTGTATTATTTAATAAAAAATTAATTCACCGATTCTGTAGAACGTGTATAATTTAATAATTTTATTATCTATTATTTAATATAAAATTTTTATACCGACATATTAATATTAATTTGTAGAATTACTGTTCCTCATATAAATCTTGTGTACATTACTTATTTTTTATTATATTTATATGTCAATATGTATATATTTAAAAAATACTTTATACTTTATAATAAGTGAAATATTTGAATAATATATACAAAAATTTCCTTTTTATTGATAACAAAAAGATATTCTTTCACAATTTTTTCTTCATATTAATTTTAGAAATTACATAAAAATATATAATAACTTATATAATATTTTTAAATAAATACTCCATAAATTAATAACATCTATTAGTTAATATTTTATTTCTTTCACGGATCGTTTTAATTTAAAGAGGTTCTATTGTACCATGTTTTACGATATACTACTTAAAACAATATCAATAAAAAAATTTATATTATAATCCTCATCCTCTCATAATCACATTTTAGAATGAAAAGTTATCATATTTTATATATAGAATTAACAATGTCCTGTGAGGAAAAATAAGAAAAAAATATAAAAATTAAAACCAATAAATGCAAAGATTTATATTTTATTCTATAATAATTTAAACAAAATAAAAATATTATAGTTCACGACTAGACTTAAAATAAAAATATAATAATTCATCATCAATAAGTGTATGGTCGATGATGATTTAATTATAAAACTTCAAAATAAGTAAGAGACTAAAAGAATACTACCAAAAAAAGAGAAACCAAAAGAAAATATAACGGTTAGGTTTTTCTTTTGAGATTATGTTAAAAGAGCTTTATTTATTTTTTAAAAAAATTAAGTTTTTTCAAGATTTTTAATTCATAAAAAAATATCTAATACTGTCATTGTTCCGTATTTTGATTTTATGTTTTTTTATTATATAGAATATTTAATTTTTCAAATTTACTGAAGTTTTAATAGAAGTTAAAAATTATAAAAAAAAATCCATCTAAAAAAAATTGGCTAACATAGCAATCACATGGAATCTTTTGACATTTCAGAGTTATTTGATTCATGTTAAAATGTTTTTAAATTTAATTATATCACAAAACTCTTTTTATTTTTAGTTTAATGACACTAAAATGTTATTTTTGAACTGTTATTACCCATATCATATTAATAGGGTGAAGGTCTCAAGTTCAAACCTACTCTTATTAAATTATAAAAAAATGATATTTTTGATTCCTAAGACTCCCGAATAAAAAAGTACAAGAGTTTTGTAATATAAAATAGAATGAAATGACTACATATATGAATAAAAACTAATGAGTAGAGTGTACTTGATAATAAAGCAGTGAGAATAACCACACCTTAAAATAAAATATCACATTATAATATATTATAAAAAAATTTAACAATTATAATTGATAATATATTAGATTGATTACTTTTGACGGTATATTTATTTATCCAAAAAAAAAAAGAAATCATATTTTAAATAAAAAAATGATATTTTCTATATTTTCCCCTTCGTATTTTGTATATTACATAAAATTATTTAACTTGAATTCAAGAATTAAGGGTCTAAACTCAACCCTCTCTTATTTTAAAAAAAGGGTCTGAACTCAAAAACTCGCAATCAATGAATTTGTTATCCCTCAAACTTGGTCTGCCGTTGGCTTGCAATTAGGCACGATTCACTTGGATAATGGATTGCATGCCCTGATATTTCAAGACAAATTGACATTAATAGATCAATTTTTTTTTTGTTCCTTCCCTTTATAAGTTTTTGCAATCACCTTCCCCGTTAGCTGCTTTTTTTTACTCTCCAAATATTTAAAGAGGCAATTATCTATTTATTAATTATTTGTATGTACATATTGCATATACTCTTTAATTTGGACCATCTGTTTCGGTGTACGACCTATTTCTTTCTTTTGTGGCAATTGCTAGTATTTTTCATTTTTCGATCGAATGAATCTTTTAATTTCCTTCTGTTTTTTGAAAAGGCTATGAATTTCTTTATGGGTGTATATATATATATTTCTTGTACTATTAAGCATACTGCACACAAAAAAAGTCTGCGAATGTCCAAAAATAAGCTAAAATACATACTGAAAATCATTAAAAAAATCAATTGGAAATTTCAGAAACCTACATCTTACATTTTTTTATTAATTAGGAAAAAAAACTTATAATTAAATGCAAAACCCATCAATATATAACCAAGCTAACCGGCAAATGCGCGCATTTATTTACAAGTGAAAAAAAATCCACATTCATAAAAAGTGAATAATTCATTAAAAAAAAATCATTGCCATATTGCATCAGAATAAGATGAGTAAACAATATGGCTAAATGAAGAAGGAGAATAAGGGGAATCAACCGGGTGTTGGTTCAATGGTTAAGCCACTTGATAAGGAAATCCCCAATTAAAGGAAGTATCGAGTTCAAGCCTCACCCTTATTGGGACTATTCTCAACTGAAAATTAATCTAGACAACCGTAAAACGGAGCCTGAGATATTCAAATGATTCAAGCATAATCTTGGCCCGACTCCATTAAAACTCAAAAGCCTAATTAAGGAAAGTAAAATATCTGTCTGCAGAGAGCCTTTAACATTAACATTAATGATTGTTTTTTCCCCTGTGAGATTCGAATCCTTTGCCCATTCCTATAATGTCACACTTCTACCACTTTATGAAGACACTAGTTCCGGTCACATTAAATATACAATATCAGTATTTTGCTACTCCCTGCTTTGGGTTTAAAATTTGTTT
>CANYLF011904340.1:0-13218 GCA_948193215.1 Bocquillonia castaneifolia | reverse complement strand
GTTGTGGTTATGAATTGTGATATTGAATTGATGGTTGGTTTCAGTGATTGGATAAGATAATATAATCCTATTATGTTATATTGGTGTGAATTGGAATGTGGATTATTGAGTTTGAAAGTACTATGTGTGTATAGTTAGTATTAACAGTTATTTATTTATTGAGTTGCCAGCTCACCCCTTGGCATTATTTTTCAGGTGATAGATAGCTTGTTGATACTTGAAGTCCACATGCATTGCAATACACATTCGGGTTGGTCAGTGGATCACGAGCATATGTTATGCATTTGGATTTCTTGTAAAAGCATGTGTAAGGGGTTTTTGAATTGGTAATTATGAGTACTTTGTGTATATGTTTAAGAAGTATGGGAGTGTATGTAAATATTTAATGTATGATGTTTATATAAAGTTATAAAAATTTTTGTGGTTTTGGTGTGATGTTTTTGTTGAGTTTAGCTTGTTTTTTTTTTTAGCTTCAAAAGTCATATTTTTCGGATTTCCAAAATCGCGCCCACGACCAAGTGTCATGTTGAGTATGTGTTTTTGGTCCTTTTTGTTGTGGTGTTACACATTTATAACTCTCAAGAGAATATCTCTAACTTAAGCATTGGAGTCAGACCCCAGGTATCACCCCAAGTCTGCCTTTGTTTTGCAGGTTCTGGTGACCTAGAACAGCTCAGGCAACAGTCAGACAAGGGGAACATCCTGAACGTTTCATTGGTGCGGTGAGCGTGGACTGTTTTTAATTCGAAAACAGTTCATTATGACGAATAACGACCCTTCCTATGGTTTACCTCCTAGTTTCTTTGGCTTAGGAGGACTTCCGGCGTGGATGCCACAACCACCCAGAACTACTCAGGGGACTCCCCCCACTCCTCAACCACCTAGAATTCTAGTTCCCACTGCTAATTCGACTCCTCAACACACCCTAACTCTTGGGATTCAGTATCCAATTACACGTTCAAATCCTCAAACTCCAAGACATCCCCCAATACCATCAGGAACTCCTCCAATCATACCAAATCCACCGGTAACATCCATGCCACCACTAGTTCCCCCAGTTCCTTTAAGGCCCCTTGGAACAGACTTTAATGTCCATTATTTGCCCCCTCCACCTGTTCTCCACCCAGGTCCTACCTTCGTTCCAAATCAAGGAATCCTCATTCCCCGTTAAAATAATGACATTCCTCCTCCACTAGGAGTGCAAGATTAAACCAATCTGACCATACTTCAAGGGCACCATGAGTATGTTCCCCAATTTATCCCACATGCTGCACCTCAGGGGGACAATTTTGATGGCGGAAGGAAGAGAGTAGAGAATGATCTGGATGATGCATCTTCTCATCCTACTAATACAAGAGGAAAGGAGGGAAGTAGCATGATTAGCGCGGCTGATGTAGCTAGAATTCTGGATGAAGCATGTCAGAAATAATGACAAAATCCAGGACATTAAAGGTTGGATAGAAACAAGAGATAAGCAACCTAAAAAGAAAGCCAAGAAGAAAACACAGAAAGTCGCCCCCTCAGTTTTGGAGATCAGGGAGAAAATGCCCAAAAGGGGGGATGAGCAATTAGAAAGAGCAATAGCACAAAGGGTGGAACAGGAAGAAGACGAAAAGGAAAAGATAGAAAGACAAGTCAAGGAAGTCATTGGTAAGATGGGCATGTAAGACTTCAATCCTGGGTTCAATTTAAAGAATGAGTCACCCTTAGCTCAACACATTCAAGACAAACCTTTACCCAAAGGGTTTAAGTTCCCTACATTAGACATTTATTTTGGAAAGTCTAACCCAGCAAGTCATGTCTACAAATTCCAGACATCTATGAGTGTCCAAACTAATAAGGACTATATATGGTGCAAATTCTTCCTTACCACCTTATAGGGGAACGCTGCTGATTGGTACAAAACACTACCCCCTCACTCTATACACTCTTTTAGATAACTCGCCACAGCATTCAGGAAGAGATTTACAGCCTCCATCCAACAGAAAAAGGTGTCGGCAGACCTATTCTCTATCCAACAAAGGGAAGGCGAACGTTTAAGAAAATACATAGAGAGGTTCAATGATGGGATCGCCAAGATAGAAGATTTGAAAGCGTAGCTTGCTCTGCTATGCTCCATGGTACAACAAACGAGGAATTCGGGAAGAAATTATTAGCCAAAGCTCCTAACAATGTAGAAGCCCTAATGGCCATAAGAGTGGATGATGGTCAGTATTATCTGAAGAGAATGAAGGAATATAAAAGGGAGCTTTCCCCAAGGGGAGATAGGTGATCTCCTAAGAGAAACAAAAGCTCAAGCGGCAATAATGGGTCTAAGAGCTCCAATCTCCCTAAATACACGCCCCTTAATACATCCAGAGAATGAATCCTTGTGCACATCAAAGATAATGGAGAAATGATAGAATGGCCAAGGAGGATGAGTTCATACACAGCTGAGAGAAGAGACAATGGCAAGTATTTCCAATTTCATAAAGATGTAGGCCACGATACAGAGCAATGCAATCACTTGAAGAAGAAGATAGAAAAGCTCATTCAAGCTGGGTCCCTTAGGCAATTTATCAAAAGGGATGATCAGGATAGACCCGCCTATGATAGATATGTTCGAAGACATGATAAGGAGACAAAGAGGTGAGATAACAGGCAAAAAGAAAGGCCTAGAGATCAAAGAGGCAACAGAGAAGAATATAGAAGGAATGAAAGAAGACAAGAAAGGAGACGGGACCACAGAGATGATGAAAATAGTGATGATGTCGAAGGCTATAGAAAGGCTAGAGGGGGGCCTGTTAAACGCATATACTTAATTGCAGGAGGAATTGCAGGAGGTGATAGTTCTACGAGGAGAAAAAGGTCAACTAGGTCCATCTATTCTGTTAATTCAAAAGCGGTTCCAACATAACAGATTGGAACAGTGTAAATTTCAGCAGCAGATAAGGGGGCAACCATAACCCCCCATGAAGATGCTTTGGTAGTCAAAGCCCTAATTCATAATCACATGGTCCACAACATACTGGTGGACACGGGGAGCTCAGTGAACCTCCTCACTCTGAAGGTATTTGATAAAATGGTGCTAGATCAAGCCAAGCTATCCCCTATCAGCACTCCTCTAGTTGGCCTAGGAGGCAAATCAACAACAATAGTAGGTTCGATCAAGCTTGAAGTAGAATTGGGTGAATGAGACATAACCAAGGTGTTGCAAGCAGAATTTATGGTGGTTTATATCCCATTCGCATACAATGCTATTATTGGGTGACCAATCCTCAATGAAACGTGTGCCAGCATCTGTATACGATATTTGCTCTTAAAGATTCCTACCTCAAAAGGAGAAGCGATAATCAAAGGTGACCAAAGACAGGCCAGGATCACCTATTGTCAGGCACTAAAAGGGGTGTTCTCAACCATTGTCATAAAAGAGAATATCCAACCGAAGGAGAATAAAGCAGAACCTGTGGGAGCCGTTCAAAACAAAGCCCTGGGGTTGGGTAAGGAAATAAAAGTAGGAGAGATGGACCCAGGGATCCTGCAAGAAACTTTACAAGCATTATCAGAATTCCAAGACACCTTTGCCTGGACTGAGGATGAGCTAACAGGGGTTATCAGATAAGTGATGGTACACAAACTAAATATTGACCCGGCGTTCACCCTCATAGTACAGAAGAAAAGGAAACACAGTTGACCCAAAAAGATCGCCATTAATGAAGAAATCAATAAGCTAATGAAGATGGGAGTAATCAGGGAAGTTCAATACCCTGAATGGTTGGCAAACGTAGTAATGGTGAAGAAACCCAATGGCTCATACAGAATGTGTATGGACTTTATTGATCTAAACAAGGCGTGTCCAAAAGATAGCTATCCATTACCACAAATTGATCAGTTAGTAGACTCCACTGCGGGCCACCAGCTATACTCATTAGTGAATACCAAATCTGGATACCACCAGATACTAATGCATCAACCAGGTGAAGCCAAAACTGCCTTTACAACTCATGAAGGCACTTATTGCTACACTAAGATGCCCTTTGGCTTAAAGAATGTAGGAGCCACCTTCCAAAGGATGGTCATCAAGATGTTCAAAGATAATATAGGCAGAAATGTAGAGATCTACGTGGATGATATGATAGTCAAATCAAGGCGGGCAGAGGAGCATCCTAAGGACTTGAGAGAAGTCCTTGAGATTCTTAGAAAATTCAACTTGAAATTAAACCTAGAGAAATGTGTCTTTGGTGTCAAATCAAGCAAGTTTCTGGGATTCATAATATCCCAAGGGGGAATTTAAGCCAACCCTGACAAAATCCAGGTGATCATTAACATGGAACCGCCTAAAACACTTAATGAGGTTCAAAAATTAAACGGGTGAATCACCACCCTAGGACGGTTCATTTCCAGCTTAGCCAAGCGATGCCTACCATTTTTCAAGACCCTGAAAGATCTCAAAAACTTTCAGTGGCCAGATGATTGCGCAAAGGCCTTCCTAGAAATCAAAAAATTTCTGACATCCCCCCCGTTACTGAGTAGGCCGATAGAAGGGGAAACACTATACCTCTATTTATCCACCACAGAGGAAACAGTGGCAGCGGTACTCGTAAGAGAAGAAGATGGCGAGCAGTTACCCATCTATTACATCAGCAAGGTGTTACATGAAGCTGAGCTTAATTACCCAAGATTAGAAAAGTTAGCCTTTGCACTGTTAATAGCAACACAAAAGCTAAGGCATTACTTTGAGGCACATCTAGTAGTAGTCAGAACAGACAACCCCTTGAGAAAGGTGTTGCAAAAAGCGGAGGCCTCAGGAAGAATCACAGAATGGGCGATCCACATTGGAAGCTTGGGAGTTACTTATGAACCATGAAAAGCGTTAAAGGCCCAAGTGTTGGCAGATTTCATGGCAGAGATGACGTCAGGGAAACCCATGGCCACCAAGGAGATTTCCCCATGAAAACTAATGGTAGACGGTGCAGTCTGCTCAACAGGGGCTGGTATTGGTATCTTAATCAAAAGACCAGACAAGATAGAAATCAAATATGCAGCCAAAATAGGGTTCGCCACTTCCAATAATATGGCTGAATATGAAGCCCTCATCCTAGGGTTACAAATCACCCTGGAAATAGACATCACAGATTTGGAAATTTATAGTGATTCACAATTAGTTGTGAACCAAGTCTCGAGCACTTTCCAAGCAAATGAAGACAATACAAAGTACGTCTCCATGGTAAAGAAACTCATCGCAGAAGGTGAAAAAAGAGTGATGGCCAGTGGTGAATATCACAAATCCCCAGAACAGAAAATCAGGGGGCAGATAGCATTGCAAAGATGGCAGCAGAGGGCATGGCGATCCCTAATGTACTAATCAAAGAGATAAAATCCCCTAGCATCGCGAAGGCCAATATCCTACTGGTTGAAGACAATAGAGGATGGATGGAACCGATTATCCAGTACTTGGAAAATGGCATCCTACCAAACAATCCAAGGGAATCAAGAAGGTTAATGAGGAAAGCCGCCAAATACGCTTATAAGGAAGGGGAACTGAGAAAGAGGTCCAAAAGCCAACCTTGGCTCAAATGCTTGAGTGAAACTAAAGTAAATTATGTGTTAAGAGAAATTCACGAAGGAATAGAAGCCGCCCATGAAGGGGCTAACGTGCTCACCAGAAAGGTGATCCTAAGAAGATACTATTGGTCCACCATAAAAAGGGATGCTAAGAACCTGGTGTCCAAATGTGAAGCATGCCAATTTCACGCCAACACACATCATAAGCCAGCAGAAAACATGACCCCAATAGGGAGTGAATGGCCATTCGCCCAATAGGGGATGGACATCCTAGGACCTTTTCCCATAGCTAAAGCACATAAGAAATTCCTAATAGTGGCGATTGATCACTTTACTAAGTGGATTGAAGCAGAAGTAGTCCTAACAATCACATCTCAAAGGGTCCAAGACTTCTTTTTCAAAGAGGTTATATGCAGGTTTGGGATCCCCCACACTCTCATTATGAACAATGGCACACAGTTCGCCTCTCAATCATTCAGAAACTTTTGCGAGGCTTTTCAAATTGAGCAACAGTTCTCCTCAGTCCATCATCCTTAGACTAATGGACAAGCCAAGTCAGCTAACAGAATCATTCTTCAAGGGCTCAAGAAAAGGCTAGAGTAAGAAAAAACCAGCTGGGTGGATCATCTATTCAATGTTCTATGGTCCTATAGAACAACTCCAAGGGATCCCACAGGCGAAACCCCATTCGCCCTATGTTATGGGTCAGAAGCAGTGGTCCCAGTAGAAATAGGGGAAAGGAACTTCAGGACTGAAGAACTCACACCCATTAATGAGCAAGAGCTTCGAGTAAACTTAGACCTATTGCAAGAAAGGCAAGAACGGGCATACCTGAGGATGATGGCATGCCAACTAAAAATGGCACGGTTTCACAGTAGGCTAGTCCGAGAAAGGAAATTTGAAGAATAGAGCTGGTCCTTAGAAAGAGTGAAGTGTCCACACAAGAAACTAACCAACTACATGCTAATTAGGAAGGTCCCTACTAGATAGCCAAAGTCATTGGCAAAGGCGTTTACAAACTTAAAACGCTCGCAAGAGAGGAAATCCCCAAATCATGGAATGTGGAGCACCTTAGAAAATTTTACCAATAAAAAGACCTTACAATAGCTAAGACGAGTCGATATCCCTTATAGAAGCTGGGACAACAAAACCTCTAATAGCAACCAAAGTATCTATTTATTTTCATTTAAGTTTTTTTTTTCTTTCTTTTTTTAAGTAAACAAGCAAATGTAAGGCAAAGGAGAGTCTAACTTAAATCCCCTAAAAGCTTAATGAAGTTATCATTTGTTAAAAATTTAGCTTGATACAAATTAAAACATAAAGACCTTTTACGATAAAGGCAATTATCAAAATAAGGCGACCTCTTAGTAAGAGGCAAATGCACACTAAGACCTCTCATGTCGAGGCATAATAAACCCTATGCGAAAACAAAAGACCTTAAAAAACTAAGGCAAATATGCAAAAAGCTACAAAGACCTTTCACGACAAAGGCAGTTATCAGCTCAAGACGACCCCTTATTAAGGGGCAACCTAAAACCAAATATCTTACTAAGACCTCCAAGGTAGAGGCACAGTCAATCTCATGGGAGAGGAAAAAGACCTTAAGGCACTAAGGCAAATAAAAACCTTATGATTATCTAAAGGACAGTTTATTATATAATTAAGGCGGTTTCCAATTCTTACTTTGCATGATAAAGGCATAAGTTGGTTTGACACAAATCAGGGCGAGTGAATTAACAGCCATTTAATAAAGAAAAAGACAAGGCGAATGAAGAAGAAATAATTAAACAAGAAAGCTGTTTAAGTATTTTACAAAGAAAAATACATGAAATTATCCAAAAAATAAGGAAAATAATTACAAAGGCAATTATTCGTCTGTCTCATCCTCATCAGGAAAGATGGCATCCAAGAAGGAAAAGTCAGAGTCAGGAAAATGTTGTTGTGAAGCATCATGAAGCTTCGCTCGATACTTGATAAGGATTCCACCAACAGAGCATTTTAAGTAGTCCAAATCAGCTGCTTGAGAACGTTGAAGGGCGCACTCACCCTCAAGCTGAGTAATCTTTGCCTCTAAAGGTTCAACGTTGGCCTTCAAGTCAACATTCTCTTTTTCCAATTGGTCAGCCCTCTCTGTTAGTGTTTGCAATTTGGCTTCGAGATCAGCTTTATCTTTGTTGCACTTCTCTTTTATTCGCTTGGCTTTATCCTACTCTTTCTTCAGTAAAACCTCCACCCTAACAGTCGCCTTGTCTACTGCAGACTTGACTTGAGCTTGCACATCATTCACCGCTCTCTTATTAGCCAAACATTTTGCCTGATACTTATATTTCATCATTTAGATAAGGTTCAGCGTCTGAAAAGGGATATAAAAGAAAAGGTTAGAAGGCCGAAATATACAAAGTAAAAAAGATAAAGATGTAACAAATGATAAAGAAACCTACCGAGAGCATGTGTTCCTGAGCTTGTAAAGCAAGCGAGTTGTGAGTCCGCCCTGAAAGACCTTCCATATCAGCAGGAAGGCTTATTTCCCTGCTGATCAGGGCAACAACTCGATTATCCTTGACGGTGAGGTTCCCCAGCTCGTCTACCCATCCCTGGGCATATGTACTAGCATTAGCAAGCTCACCCTCAGAGCCAGAGGACCCATCATTAATGGTCTCTAGCAGTTGAGAGCGAGTCTTCTTTGAGGCGGCTGACGCCTTCAACCCAGCTTTCACCGATCTCTTCCTCTTTCAAGTTGCCTTGGAGGGCTTCTATTGGGGAGCTTCAGGGACAGTCGCCTCCATGGGAGGAGTTAGTTCAGGAACTGCAGTTGTAGTCACCCCTTGAGGGGGGGGAAGTTGAAGGGTTCGCCCCCGCTTATGTAGCTCCTGCTGCGGCCATCATAGCAGCATAATTGATTCTCGGCATCCATACAAGAATAAATAAAGTAAATATAAGTAAAAGAGAGAAAAGAATAAATACCATCAGATGTGAATGGCTGGGGCTGCCAGCTTCAGTCCCTATGTCCGCTTCTTCTTCTTCTTCAGAATCTTCATCAAATTCATCCACTAATAGGGGGCCGAAGGGTCTGGTTTTAGGGACGTAATCTTCCCTATAAAGGTGTTTTTTGAGAAGGGCCTGAAGGTGAATTTTGGATTGTTCACCTAAATATTGTGCAACCTCCACAGAGGTGCTGTCTAATGTCCTCACTCGTTTGGATTTTATAAGTGATGTAGACCAGCTGATAGGAATTTTGCCCCACCCAGTTTCACAGGTCATTATATAAAAATTGTCTATCCACCCTTTAAGGTGGTTTTTAAGACCCTCAAACCTTTTCTTGATCGCCTGGAAGGTGACGTACTCAGAGGTCCCTACCTTCTCCACTATGCTATATGCGTTTAGGAATATTTCGGGGGTAAGGGTGTCGCCTTTTGGTTGCCATAAGATTGAAGTGGCGGTGAAGAGTTTATAGGCATTTGGATGAAGGCGAGACAAAGGACATTGAATGGTTTCTAAAATTTTTTGGAGAGAAGGGTCTAGAGGGAACCTAAGGTCACTCTCCATAGATTCCTTATAAACTATTTGTTCATTAAGACCTAACGTTTGGTTGGCGAAACTACCCTCCTTAGGTAATCTCACTGTGTAGCCTTCTAGGAGACCGCCATATCTAGTGGTAAAAAGGTCTAAGTCGGACTCTATCAGTCTAGCTGGGTGAAGGGTCCACAATGTCCTTAGGCTGTTTACGGGCCACGTGTTTTATTTTAAAGCCTGGAGGAGGAAAAGGTTGAGAGGCGACTCCTACGGTACTATTGCTAGAACTAGAAGACTCAGTATCACTATCTGAGGGGTTGTAAGGTTTATTGTCTAATTCTAAGAAGGGGCAAACTATGTTTAAAGGTTTTGGGTTTAAGGAGCTAGAGGCATTTTGTGATGTTGAAATGTTGGTCTGAGGTTTTGGCCTTGGGCGATTTGGTTGGTTAACACCGTCCGATGAATCAGAGGACATTGAGATGACAGAGGGTTTAGCTTGGGGGGTAGATGTGGAAGATGAAGAGGTAGATATGTTAAAGGATGGAATCACTATGAACGGCCTAAGTCCTACCCAGAAAAGTCCTAAACAATTATCAGAAAAAAAAAAAAGAACTAATGGTTATCGTAAAAAGCATAAACAATAGACACTTACCAGTCACTTAAACCTATTTTCAAGCAAGCATTTTGTCAAAAAGGTCAAGGGCATATGAACAGACTCCCATAAGTTAAGGGCATTTTACCAAATGCACATGGATATCATAATGTAAAGCAATAAACAAATGATGGCTAACGCAAACAGTGTGTTTAGATTCAATCTTCATTCAAATCAAACAAGTCCTAGAAAATGTCAAAAGTGCAGATGGCATCAACATACATAGAATAAACATGTTTGAATGAAAATGGAAAACACCAGAAAAGAGAAGACTTACTATTGTTGAGGAAGCGTTTTGACTGGCTCGGCAAATGACTTGTCAGTAGCAGTAGAAACGCCGGTATAAAAAGGAAGTAATGGTGACCAGAGCACTGAGGATCTGTTGAAAGTCATAACCACGGCAGAGAGAGACGATAGTTGAGCAGGGAGAAGATAAGAGAGAAGATGAAACTTTTAAAATAATTAGGGTAATTGAAGAGGGAAACTGAGTGGTTTTTATCTAAGGGACGTGGACACCTAGAAAACTGAAATGACGTGATTGCTCAGTGGGACACGTGTAGACTGAACTCATTTGACATTTATTACAACCTTCAGTATTCTCTGACACTCGCCCATCTAACAATAGTTTTCTAAGGGAGGGGTCCAATAAGGGCGATTCTTAAGAAGTCATGCTTCCCAACGGTTCACCTTTGTTCAACGAAAGCTACTGCAAGAAGGATCGCCAAAAGGTTGAAATTATCCTCAAGCTAAGTCGTTGACCTTAGCACTCCTGGGGGGGACTTGTGATACGAATCACTACCTTAAGCCCAAAAGGCTCAAGGAGCCCATTGCATGCTAGGCTCACATTAGGCCTTTACATGTCCTAACACCTTGAATCCTAAGTCAAAGGGGACTCTCATCACAAAGGGGTTCCTAATCCTAGGAGGACTCTGACTCATAATAACAAAGGAAGGACTCATAAGCCTATTAGGACTAGGATTCCTAGGCTTAGGGGAATTGCTTCAACTACTATATAAACACTTGCCGTCCAGAGGATTAGGTATCGTTCTCTCATTCACATACATTTATAACTCTCAAGAGAATATCTCTAACTTAAGCATCGGAGTCAGACCCCAGGGACCACCCCAAGTCTGCCCTTATTTTGCAGGTTTTGGTGACCTAGAACAGCTCAGGCGACAGTCAGTTAAGGCAAACATCCTGAACGTTTCAGTGATAATAATATATTTTCTATTTACAGAAGAAATGTTATTTAATGATGAGTTATTTGATTGGTAGAAATCATTATTGGCAAGGAATCATAATGGAGCAGGATGTATTAAAACTAACTTTATAAATAGGTAGACATAAAAAATAATAATTTGGCTCTACCGTCTTAATTTTCACATAATAAATTGTTCTTTAGTGTTTTCTCAATTATTACTATGTAAAATTATTCTTGAGCGTTTTCTCAATTTTCACAGAAGATAAATTGATGTAACACATCTGAATAATTCATGATAATCGAAAGTTTGCATGAAAGGAGAGGATTTACAATTTTATCCGTTCAAAATTACATATTTGTTAATACAACGAATATCTCGTATTGACATCATCAAATGTAGATTAAAAGAGTCGAATCACGTAAAAAATCTGATGTGTTAATTTTCCCAACCAACACATCATATTATTGTAAAAATTAAAAATCTTATATATCACAAGCCTTAGTAAAAATTTCAAATATATCATTGATTTAAGTACAAATTTCAAATAAAACCCAACATTTGATGAGTTTGTGGCCACTTGTATAAAAAAATTGTTACGTTAGTGTGTTATATCATCAATGAGTTCAAAAATTGATCTAAAACATTTTTGAAAGTAGGATATTTGAAATTTGCACTAAAGTTGGGGATATATAAAGCTATTAGTTCGATTTAGTATCATTTTATAAAGTCAATATTTTGATCCAATATCATTTCAGTTTATGATAATTTTAAGTAAGTTGAGAATGACATGTAAAAAGAATGTGTAGATCATACATGCCTCAAAATTAAAAAATGCCTTATCTTATGAGACAAAAAAAAATAAATGATTGACGATTTTATGTTCTCTAATGATGTAATTTTCAAATTTTAAAAAGCATATGACTCACACATTAGATTCAGCATGTACTCAATTTGCTTAAAATTGTCATAACTCAAAAATTTTTGGACTAAAATATTAAAACTTAGTAAAATTATCATATATCCCTCCTGTTCTTTTAAATATTTGACGTTTTGGTTTTTAGGTTTTATTCCAAAATATTTGAATCTCTCACATTTGAGTGACTATTAAATGATATTCTTCCTATTTTACCCTCCTCTGTTAATACTCTAAAAAGCAAACATTTAATGTCTAAGTAATACTACAAAAGGATAATATTGTCATACAACACTATAAAATAAGTTAATTAATAGCCTCTTTAATACGTGTGCAAAATCTTAAACCACAAATAAAAGAGAATAGAGGAGGTAATATTAATCTCGTAAACCATGCAAGGTAGGTGGGAAGCACTTGCTTGTGCAATGGATGTTGTACAAAGCTCATGTCCCATCCCCTTTGTGATACGGTGCATTAATTTAGGATTTTTAGTATTTTATATATCTTTTATTATGCTACTATTTTTAGATATTATTTGATATAATCTTTATTGCCTAGAATTGTATTTAGTTACTTTCCTTATTTATTTTGGATTCCTATTTAGGTTAGGTTAGAGTTTTATTTTGACGATTATAAATATGTAATGTTCAAAAATTGTTGGAGACATTTTTTTAATGAATTAATATGAAATTTTAAGCTTTTACTTGTTTATTCCTGGATTGGAATGTGTTCATTAAATTGAATCATTTATCTTTAGATTCTTGGAATAGAGTCTAGTTTTCTTACGCTTCCACACCGCGTCAGGTGGTATCAAAGCAGGTAACACTGGGATTATGACTTTCTGTAACAATAAAGGTGATAACCAATCTTTGACATTATTCAAGGATTGAAGGCTGTTTATGGAGAAATCAATGAGCAGGAAAAATCATATCGTAATATGGAACGGCTGTTGACAGTAATTAAAGATCAATTCTTGCAAAAGCAAAACCCAACGAATTAGTCTCGGCTTGGAATCCTTCTTGGCCATTAGATACTTAATTGCCGAGTGATTGGTATACACAATCACTTTGGAACCAAGTAAATAAGGCCAAAACTTATCAAATGTAAAAACAATTGCAAGCATCTCCTTTTCCGTGGTGGCATAATTGATTTGAATTGGTGTAAAGAGTTTTTCTTGCATAAGCACCACTATAAGAAACTTGTCTTTTCTTTGACCGAGAACAACTCCCAAAGCATAGTCACTAGCATCACAAATGAGTTCAAATGGAAGTGACCAATCCGGTGTAGTGATGATCGGAGCGGTTGTCAAAGCTTTCTTCAAAGTGTCAAATGCCTTCACACATGCTTCATCAAAGTCCAAAGGCACATCTTTTCCCAAGAGGTTTCACAAAGGC
>CANYLF011904037.1:0-10340 GCA_948193215.1 Bocquillonia castaneifolia | reverse complement strand
AAATTTATGATGAAAACTGTCTGAAAAATGCATCGTTTATGCTCAAAACCGGATTTTGGAGAAAAACGTGCTATGCAAGCTTAGAAAACACTCAAAGTGAAGCAAATATAATCTCTAAAAAGAAATGTCAACTCAATTCATGCTACTTAGAACATGAACGATCATCAATGGGCCTCCGAGTCGCTTCCGTATTCCTGTGTCAAAAATTAGGTGTTAACAGTTTGCCCCCGCTTTGTCGGAGGTTTGTAGTATTATCCAATAATTTGAAAAATGATGACAAAGCCAAAAGACATAATTTTTGGAAAGAATTACGTACCTCAACTTCAGTGTAGGAAGTTTAACCTTACACCTCAGCTGCCTTGGCTTAGCTTCACGAGGATTCACCTGACTAGGTTCTCAGGGTTTTAGGAATTTGATCTCGGACCTTAGCTGCCTTGACCAACTCCATGGGGAACATTTCTCAAATTTCCCTGGCTCAGACACCAGGGTTTTATACCAAATGAAATTTCACCTTGGACCTCAGCTGCCCCGGTTTGATTCCTTGGGGAACATCTAATTTCCTCGCTCGGATACTTGGATGAAGCTTTATCCAGGACCTCAGCTACCTAAACACAACTTCATGGGGTTGAAGCTTTACCTTGGACCTCGGCTGCCTTGGTTCAACTCCATAAGGATTATTTTATTTTCTGGCTCGGATACTAGAAGGAAATTTTTATCTAAGACCTCGGCTGCCTAGACTCAATTTCCATGGGGAATTAATGAAGCTTTACCTAAGACCTCGGCTGCTTAGACTCAACTTCAAAGGAGAAATATTTGCATTTTGCTCCAAATATTTGGAACAAGGTTTTGATCTCACTAGTTTTAAAACAAGATCCGATCTGGTTTGTTTCCGGCACTTATGGCCTTCAACAAGGAATGCATCCAGTATTATAGGCCTTCAGCGAGGAATGCGTTTAGCCTTATTGGCGTTTGGCAAGGAATGCGTTTGGCCTTATTGGCATTTGGCAAGGAATGCGTTTGGCATGGAAGAGTTATTTTTAAAAGAGATAAAGTTTAGAAACTTACCTCAGTTGCTTATACTCTGATTCTATTAAATCTTCTAGACTTTACTGGGGATGTTTCCTCTTTTGCCAGAATAACTCTATAACATTACTCTACTTTAGGAAATGAATTTCTTTCTTTGATTATTAATTAGGATAACTCCACTGTGGAATACAAGCTTATTGAGAGAATTGTGCTTGAAGACAACTCTACTAGGGAAAGAGTTTCTGAAGAATTCTGAAAGAGAACTTCCTCAAAAATACTTCTGGGATCACTCCTACTGGGGATTTCATCTTTTCTAGACATAAAATCACTATTCATGTACATGTACTTACTCCAAATATCTTATGAAATTGAAATAGGAAAAGAGATTTCTGAAAAGAAAATTTTTGTAATGTCTGTCATCTTTTCTGTAATCCTCTGTCATCTTCTATCATTTTGACTGTAATTGACTATCGTTATCACTAATCCACTAAAATTTACCCCCAATTGGACTTAAAGTGGCCTTATTTAACCATAATTGCAACCAAACTCCTATCCTTCTTTGAAAATTTTCTTCAAGGACCAAAGCGGTAATTTGTCAAATTGGCTTAGAAAAGAAAATGAGCAGCCCTTATTCCCAAAAGAATTCAAATCCATTTTACACAAAACTTCAATTCTCTCTCATTTCTTCATTTCTTAACCAAATCTCTCCAAACAAAAAGCAAAATGGCTGAAGATCCGAACTTGGAACTCGTGTGGAACCCAATTAGCCTCTTCCGGGTTAGGGAGAAAGTATTAAAAGCTGATCCGGGTGGAATTCAAAGAGAAGGAAGGATTTCTCCACTTTCCAATGCTAGATTTGATCTCTGCAGCTAGATTGGAGACCGGGTAAGTGTCCAAACACTTCATTTTGATTGAAATATGACTGGACATTGTGAAGTTTGTTGAAATTCTACAAAATAAAACTGAATTGGTCACCAACAAGACTGGCTGGAGTCCAACACCAATCATATGACCAGCGTTGGTGGCAACGTCACTGCTGGGACTGGCATTGAGCCCAGTCCAGGTCCCGGCAGTGATTTCGAACTTCGGACAGTCCTTCGATGCATGCTGTGATGATTTTTTGTGGGAAAATCGACTAATAGATGCAATTTATGGATGATTTAGACATGATTTATGCATTTTATGGACAAATTAGGATAAAATGTAATTAAAATGATGCAAAATGAATAAATGATGTATAAAATGATGTTAAATGATAATGAATACTGTATGATGCTAAATGCATAATGAATATAGATGAATGATTAAATAATTATATATGAATAAATATTGAAATTCAATAATGTGTGAATGAATTTTAAAATGAATATTAGAAAAAATGAATGAATATGTATAATAAATGTATAATAAAAACTGAATGTAAAAAAATTGAATGAATATTAAAACTGAATGAATATTGAATGTTAGAATATGAATATTTAAAATAAATATATGAATAATAAAAAAAATGAATGAATGTTAGAATGAATATATAAAATGGATATATGAAAATTTTGTTGACTTCCAAGGTTAGATATACAAAATGCATTAAAGAAACTAGATGACTGAGTTAGGAGACATACATGTTATTTGTTTTGCAGGGAGATGAGGTTACCTTTACCTACAATGGAAATTTCTCCAAGGTTCGAGCAGTTTGGAGAGGATTACCTCTGGGTGTGCAAGCCCCAGTGCTGCAGGCTGGATTTGGCCCTCTACTTTCCACATTTCCTGAGAATGTGGATGAGCCTGTGAGCTCTCGTTGTGATCGCCGTTCCATGAAGGTGCTGATGGAGCGATGGTTTGATACTACCCACACCTTTCAACTGCCATGCGGGGAGTATACTTTATCTCCAGCTTCTTTTTCTGCTATCACTGGATTAGCTTGTGCTAGTGAGCGAATTTTTTGGGATGGTGGGATATACTCTGTACATCATGATGTTCAGAATGAGTATATCTTCAGGATGTTGGGTGTGGTCCCAAGGAGGAAGAGCTCCAAGAAGCTCTATGTGGATGCACTGGCTAGACACTTCTCGAGCTATAGGCCAGAGTTTGACTAAAGATTTGACCAGATGGCCCGAGTCTTTATTCTATACTTGCTGGGTAGCACTATCTTCTATGATACAAACTCTACCATTAGCTTGCATTTCATCCCTATCCTCAGGGATTTTGATCAGATGAGCGGGTATGACTGTGAAGTTTTGTGGCTTCTGGCATGCCACTAATGTGAGTTGCTTTACCTTTTGCTTTCTTTTGAGTGCTTTATTTTCCTTATATCCCTCTGACTCTTCTTTTGTAGGTTTGGGCTATTGAGTTAGGCTTGATCTACCAGTTTTTCCCGCTGGAGCGTCGATACACATTCCTTGTCCTTAGACACTGGGGTTTAGAGCGATTGTGTATTCATGCCTCTGATGTTAATGGCCATTGCGTGTTCCTTAACTCACTAACTGCTTCTAAGGTAAAACAAAAACAAACTTGTTAGTTCAAAGCAATTGACATAAGTTTAGAATACTTACCTTAATGCTTTTGTTACAGCTTGATAGAGGATGGATGGGCCCGATGGAGGGATTGCCACCCTACGCCATTGCATCCTTGCCTAAGGATGACTTGAGGATTCTGCTAGAGGGTCCAGGACTTAGGATGTGGTTTCTGGGTGAGAGGAATAGGCGTCAGTATATGGCCGGCTTTCATAGGAGGCCTCATGATCCACCTACTGAGATGTACTGGGGACATGAGCTGACGAACCACACCTTGGACACAGCTCTTGATGGCTTTGAATGTATATCCTTTCTTTCTCGCTATAAGGATTACTCTTCTTTCTTGCATTCGAGGTGCCTCCCGGCTTTGCCTTTGTCACCTAGGATGCTTGCGAAGGTAAAATTCTTTCTTATCTACTTTTCTGCTAATTGAACATCTTACTAGCATGACTAACAATCAATTTCCCTTTTCAGATATCTATGTGTGTTATGGCCTTCTCCAGTTCTGATGAGGATGTGGATGATGGAGATTCTGGGGATTCTGATGATGATGATGATGATGATGATTTTGCCCCCAGCCTTGCGCCAGTTGTCACACTAGGACCGAGTAGGAGGACCCGTGCTTCTACTAGGGCCATGCCGAGTTCAGAGGCTGATGTACCTCGTTCATCCCATCGTCCCTCTAGCAGTCGAGGAGATGTTGTGCCAGGCCACATTACTGAGTATCCTGGGTTTTCAGTTTATCACAGGACTGCCGCTAGCTTAGTTGAGCACACTTTTTATCCTGCAGCTGATCCTTCCATTTCTTACACGGATGGATGCACTCATGTAAGTTATTTCAGCATTCTCTTTTCAATTCATTTCTTTCATCTGGGTCCTAATTTTCATTCATACAGGTCCCTATCGATGAGGTTTCACGACTGTCATCCTACTTCCAGGCCAGCAAGACCCACCTGGTAGAGACTTACGATTCATGAAGACAGGTTCACAGCTTTTCTTGCAGGATGGTTGCTGAGCTAAAGGCTCAGCTTGCTGCTTTAGATATCCCAGCTAAGGGAGCTGGTGGAGTTCACATTGGCGAGCAGCATGCTGGTGGTAAGACTGAGAGTCAGCTAGCAGGTGGCTATGAGGATGACGAGGAGTCTGATGAGGAGGAGGATGAGGACGAGTTGATGTCCTTGTTTCAATTTCTAAACTTGGATGATGTACCTGTACTTTATACATTTGTACACATATGCAAGTGCATGCATGTTTGTTTAAACACTATATATGTATGTATGTTTCTTATGCTAATATGTATGCAAACTATTTGTAAATGCTTCTGTAATACACATATTTTACAAATTGATGTATGCATGCATGTCTTTCTTATGATTTCTTATCATGTATGTATGAAATGTTATGCATGGAATCCTCCTAGAACTCCAAAAATTAGCGTCAATCGTCGAATCATCGAGGGGGAACTGGGTCAGGGCTCAACGCCACTTAGGGAGTGGCATTTTCCACCAACACCACAGAGGGACTGGCATTTGGTCATAACGCCACTCTTTAACTGGCGTTGGCCTATAACACCAGCTTTTCATCTTTAGGGTTTTTTCTCCATGATTTTTACTCTGTTTTGACTCCTTCTCAAACTAGGACTTCCCCAGACTCTGTGGTTTATAAATAGAACCTTCTAGGGCAGCTTTAAACCATTAGAAAACATTAAATAGGCTCCTTAGAAGTTCTCTTGAATTGCAAAGATGTTCCGAAAGTCTGCAAACACTCTTAGAAAACATCTAGGAAGCATGGAGACAAAAACCTGGAATTCTTTAGACCAATACCACCTAACAGAGTTCCGAGCTTTCTTGAATTTCCCATTCGACATCAAACTCCTTCATACAGCTTCAGAATGTTGGAGTATTAAACATCACGTCTTTCACTTTAACGGAGTTGAGTTATGCCCCCTGTTTGACGAATTCGAAGGCATCCTTAACAAGTTACACCGTTCTAATGCTCCTCTAGCACTGCCTTCGGCTTATAACCAAACTCCAAAATCTCTAGCTGGTTTCTTTGGACTAACCCTAAGTCAGATACTTCCATGCATCGAGGGTCAATCTCTGCTGACTCAACCCTTATTGGAATTGGGGAGTTCTAAGCCGAAGAACAGCAGGTCTTTACAAAGGATTACTAGCTTCTGCCTTTATGCATAATTTTTACTAGTTTCTACTGAAGGTAGAGGTATCTTCCAGATTGCCTATGTACTAGAACAAGTTGAGAGAGGTCATAACCCTTTCCCTATCATCTTGGTTGAAACCATAGTCGGCTTAGACTCCATCAAGCATACTCAATGCCTTCGAGGCAGCCCATTACTTCTTCAGGTATGCATTCTCTATCTTGCTTCTATATTCTTTCCTACTGGCCTTGACTAATTCATTCTGACATCTTCTTTAACCAGATCTGGTTGAAGGAAAAGTTAGGCGTATTGATGCCCCTGGCAGATCCTACAACCTATAGGCCTCATCAGTTTCAGTCTAGAGGACATATGCTATCCTAAACTGAACGTGCTGCATTAGAAATTTCTGGTGGTTGGACCAGCTTTCTCCTATCCAAGAATGAAGAGTTAATCTACTAGCATTGTCCATGGTGGAAAATAAGCTTCATTACTATCTCTGTGATAGACAACTGCGTACAGATTGCTAGCTTTGGTACTATCACCTTTTATACCCCATCCAGAGTCTGCAGGCAGTATGGCAAGGTTCAGAGGGTATTGCATCCTGTTCCATCTTTCATTCCTTATGCTGTTACCCCATTCTTCTTGAAGGAAATCCATTCCCACTGGGCTAGTAGGTCTTTTGCCAGGAATCTGAGATTTACCCAAGGATCAACTACTGATGATGAATACAAGGCTTGAGTTGTTTTGGTGAGTGTTGTTGTTGACCTATTTTAATGTTATTGGAAATGTGGATCTCATGGCATGGCTTTATTTGCAGGTTCAGTTATCTGATGATGAAGGCAAAGGTGTTGAACTGTATGTTACAAGCAATAGAAATAATGCAAAGAGAGCAAGAGGGGATGCAAGGAAGGAAATAAATGTAAGCTCTGATAATATCAAGTGGCTAAAGAAATAAAAGAAGAATTAGGTCTCATAATCATTTCATTCATTCATGCAATGTTTTAGCTTTTTATTTATGCAGACACAGAATCAAGTACTATAAGAAAGTTTGACACTTATCTTTTGTAAAGGGCTCATTTTATTAATATTAGCACAATAAGCGTACTTTAGCTTTTACATTTGATATTACTGCTTTCTTACTTTCTTCTCTCATTGCCTTAATTTTTGCCTAGACTGCCTCTTTGTGAGGTTTGCACCCTAGCAAGCCTTTTTGCCTTAATTTTTGCCTAGAATGCCTTTTTACAAGGTTTTCACTCTAGCGAGCTCCCTTATTTTGCATGAGCCGCCCAAATGGGTTTTCAACTCATCGGGATTTATTTTTTTTTTACACATTTTTCTCTAAAGGTAGTATTTCTTAAGACGATCTATATTTATGGGCTGCTCAAACTCGTTCCCTTCTAGATCTAAAATCTTCACAACTCCCTTGGACATGATCTTCTTGACCAAATACGGACCTTCTCAATTTGGCTTGAACTTCCTTCGCGGATCAAATGTAATGGGCCTAGCCTGTTTCAACACCCAATCTCCTTCTTTGATTGGTCTAACTTTGACTCCCTTGTTGAAAGCCCTTGTTATTCTCTACTGATACACTTATGTATGATGGAGAGCCTTCTTCCTCCTTTCTTCTAATGACAACAGCTGCTTGTATCTTACTTCAGCCCATTGTGCTTTAGAAATTTGAGCTTCTAGTACCACTCTCAATGATTGAATCTGAGATTCAATTGTCATAACTGCTTCACCTCCATACACTAATGAATACGTTGTTTCCCCTGTTGCACTTTGTATGGTAGTGTTGTAACCCATGATTGCAAAAGGTAGTTTATCCACCCAATCTTTATAGGTCTTTACCATTTTGGCTAGGATCTTCTTAATAGTCTTGTTAGCTGCTTAAACTACTCCGTTAGCTTGTGGCCTGTAGGGCGAGGACTTGTGATGCTCAATCCTTTCCCTTTCTAGCAGATCTACAGTTTCTCCTTGGAATTGCACACCATTATCTGAAACGATGTGATGTGGCTTCCCAAACCAGTTGATGAGCTTCTTATTGATGAATTCAGCCATACTCTTTGCTGTGACTGCAGGCAGTGAGATGGCTTCCACATACCTTGAAAAGTACTCAA
Source organism: Bocquillonia castaneifolia (assembly GCA_948193215.1). Taxonomy (NCBI): domain Eukaryota; kingdom Viridiplantae; phylum Streptophyta; class Magnoliopsida; order Malpighiales; family Euphorbiaceae; genus Bocquillonia; species Bocquillonia castaneifolia. The sequence goes on along the minus strand of CANYLF011904037.1, from coordinate 2,529 downwards.
TAGCCACTATGATGTACTTATGACCATTAGAAGCTGTCGGCTTTATTTTACCAGTCTATGCCCCAATCTGAAAATGGCCAAGGAGATATCAAATTATGAAGCTCGGTTGGTGGCAAATGTATCTTATTCCCGTGCAACTGACACTCTTGACACTTTCTGACCAAGCTAATACAATCCCTATCCATTTTATCCCAGTAAAATCCATGCCGGATTATCTTCTTTGCTAAAATGTGCCAGCTCATGTGGGGTCCACATACCCCTTCATGAATTTCCTTCATGACTTCCTCTGCTTCATACTGGTCTAAACACCGAAGTAGTATTCCATTCAAAGCCCTTCTGTAGAGTATCCCCTCCTGGTAAGTGTAGCTTCTTGAACTGACCCTTAAGGCATGTTTTTGCTTCCCATTAGCTCCTTCTGGATATTCCTATTTTTCTAGGAATCTCAAAATCTCATAGAACCATGGCTTCTCCTTTGGCCCATTCACACTCATCACCCGTTCGCCTTGGTAGCAAGGAATTCTGGATCTACACATTACTAGAGTTGTTCCACATGGATGCCAAGGTTGCTAGTGTTCCTGCCATTTGATTCTCCTCCCTGGGCAGAGGTGCAAAGGTACAATTAGAAAAACTCAGAATGAGCATCTAAATATACTCTGCATAAGGCTTCAGTTTCTCATCTTTTACTTCCTAGTTCTCTGAAGCTTGATTAATGATGAGCATTGAATCTCCATAAATCGTGAGGTTCTTGGCTCCTGTTGCGATGGCTTCTTTTAAACCAAATACACATACTTCATATTCAGCCATGTTATTGGTGACTTTGAAATCTAACTTCTTGGCCAGTGGAATACTTTCTTCTTCAGGCGTTATCAGGATTGCCCCCACTCCAGTTCCTTTGTGGTTCACTGCTCCATCAAAGTATAGCTTCCATCCATCTGCCTCTATCAGATTAAGTGACTCATCTGGGAACTCATACTCCTATATTTCTTGCTCTTCTATCGGATTAAGAGCTAGAAACTCTACTACTAATCTCCTCTTGATAGTCTTCTTGGTCAGGTACTGTATGTCAAACTCTGTCAGTAATACCAACCATTTGGCAAGCTTCCCTATCAACACTGGTGCTTCATACAGGTAATGCAGCAGATCAACTTTTGCTACAACTTGAACCTGATAGGACTGGTAATAATGTCTCAGCTTCCGTGTCGTCCATATTACCACCAAGCAAGTCTTCTAGACAATGTCATATTTTGCTTCATAGGACAAGAACTTCCTACTAAGGTAGTAGATAGCATGCTCTACTCCATCTTCATTTTCTTGGGCCACCATTGCTCCTATAGCATCATCTTCCAAGGCCAAGTACAGTATTAAAGGTCTCCCTGCCCCGGGAGGTTAAAGGACAGGTAGATAAATTAATTACTGCTTGATCATGTCAAATGCTTTCTGACATTGATCATCCCATTCACTCTTCTGACCCTTTCTGAGTAACTTGAAAATGGGCTCATAGATCGTAGTTAATCTGGAGATGAACCTGCTGATGTACTGAATCTTCCCTAGGAATCCTCTGACCTTTTTCTCAATCTTCGGAACTGGCATCTCTTGAATGGCTTTTACTTTGTCTGGATCTACTTTAATCCCCTTCTGACTCCCAATGTGTCCCAAAAGCTTTTCAGAAGTTACCCCAAAAATACATTTCTTTGGGTTGAGCCTAAGGTTGTACTTCTCAACTCATGCTAGAAATCGGTCTAAAGCTTCAAAGTGATCTTCCCTAGTTACTGACTTTACCACCATGTCATCCACATATACTTCGATCTCCTTGTGCATCATGTTCATGAAATAAAGTTGTGGCCATCCTTTGGCAAGTTGCCCCTGCATTCTTGAGTCCAAAAAGCATGACCTTGTAGCAGTAAATACCCCATTCTGTGATGAAGGCTGTTTTGATCTTGTCTACTAGTGCCATTATTATCTGATTATAGCCAGTGAAACCATCCATAAAGGAATACATGGCGCTTGCAGCTGTACTATTAATTAGAACATCAATATGAGGCAAAGGGAAATCATCCTTTGGTGATGCTTTGTTCAAATCCCTGTAATCTACACACATTCTGACTCTTCCATCTTTCTTGGCGACTGGGACTATGTTGGCCAACCATTCTGGGTAAGTGACAACTTCCAAGAACCTGGCCTTGATCTGCTTTTTGACTTCCTCTTTAATAAGCTTAGCCCATTCTAGTCTGAGTCTCCAAAGCTTCTGTTTGACTGGCTTCTTGTTGGGATCTATAGGGATACGATGTTCGACGATCGTCCTATCAATACCTGGCATGTCATCATAAGTCCATGCAAATAAACCTTTTCTTTTATTTAATATTTTTTCAAATTTTTCTCTCTCATTAATAGTAATATCAAATGCAAGAGTTATTTCCTTTGGTTGTTCTTTTGTGCCAATATTAATAGAATGTGTTTGCACAGAATTAATGTCAAAAATGCTTATGGTATGATCTATGCAATGCACAGTGCCATCAGGTAAAACATCAC
>CANYLF011903786.1:0-12192 GCA_948193215.1 Bocquillonia castaneifolia | reverse complement strand
AAATGGCATTTCAGGTAGGCCGAAGAAGTTTGTCATGAGCATAAAGGGCATTTTGGGAAAACTAGTGTGTATCTATAAAGTGTAAGAACTTGTAATGTATGTATTGAAGCATGTGATGCTAGTTAGCTTGGAATATGTATGCTTGAATCCTTGTATATGTATAAAAAGTTAAATGTTGATGTGGTTATTTGTAGTCCTAGAGTGAGTACTTAAATGTTCTCGATAATTTGAGAGTCTTTTTGATGTTATTAGGTTATGAATTTTTGATAGTATTGTAGAGCACTTCTTGAACTTGAGTTTAGACTCAAGAATTATGTCATTCGGAGTTCTATAGCTCGAGATATGGTCATCAGAAGTTTCATTGTATAAAAATTGAGTTATGAAAATCCTGAATTTTGGATGTTGCGATCTGATCACCATGTCACGACTTAGGGTACAATGTCATGAGTTATGTCGTAACCTGAAGGAGAAAATGTTTTTTTATTATTTTTAAAAGGGTTTTCACTATATTTTCTTAATGAATGTTTATATATATAGTAGAGCAATAAAAGATAGGTGTGCTACAAGGGGGCTTGATTTGGCTGTTAAGCAAAAACAAACTTAAATGCTTAATTAAAACTTTCAATCAAATAACGAAAACAATTCAATTAGTTAAATGTACTAATAATAAAACTAATTGAAAATCAACTAAAAGATAATTAAGCAAACAAGTAAAGCAAGCAAATAAATCAACCAAATTCAATCAAGCATAAATTAATATGAAAATGTAAAAAGAGTAGAGAAGAAAGAATCAAGCATAAGATTATATTGGTTTGGCCAACTCTTTACCTACTTCCACTCCTCAAGCTTCACTTGAAAGTTTCCACTATCAATGATCCTTTTGCCGGATTCAAGATCAAAACCCAAGTGTTTTCATTGGCTCACACTCAAACCTTTACAATGAGTTTTTCTAGTTCTCACTCAAAACCTAGTGTTTACTAAAGCTCACATAAAACCTAGTATTTACAAGGCTAACACCAAACCTTTACAATGTGTTTTCAAAGGCTAGCACGAACCTTCAACTATGTGTTTTAATGGATCACACAAAAACCCTAAAACCCAAGTGTTTCCCAAGCTCACACAAGCTTAACACTTGTACAAAGGTAACTAATAACTCAAGCCCAAAGCTTTTAGTCCCAATTGAAAGCTTCCATGAGATCCTAACTACCCACACACAATCCACAACAAAAATAACTCAACAAATGAATAAATTAGAGAAAGAAAGTTGAGAACTTAATTTGTAAGTGTTTTGTTTTTAAGGGAATTGTTGTTGTTTTGCATATGACATGTATGGAGATATATATAGGCCAAGAAGGGCTCATAAATGCCCTAAAGATGACTAAAATGCCCTCTATGACTGTTTATGACTGTTGCTCAATGGCTATAAATGGCTAGTTGTGATTCAAATCAAGGAAGAGGGCTGTTGAACCACTGCCAGCGATTTCTACACAGTTCGTCCAACTTCAAAATGCTATATCTTAATTTATATAACTCTAAATCCTTCAAAAATTTTTTTTGGAAACTTCAAGCCTTTTTCCACATTGTGTAAGAGAGGCAGCTCTAAATACAGTCATCTTGGTAGGCTAAGAAATCACGCCTTTTTAATGCTCATAATTCTGAGCACCCTTCACTTCAACAACAAATATGTCCCAAAATATAAATCCTTTTGATGTGATTCAAATTGCATATGAAACTAGACCACCAGGGATACATATCTTTAAAATTTCATGTCAAAAGTCAATCTCTTGAAAATTTGGCTTAATTTCAAAGTCGAACCATTTGCACATTCCTATGATTGCAATTCTGAGCATAATTAACTTAAAAAATCGTAACGCCCAAAATAATGCTCCAATTGAATTCTACTTCTTGATCTAGAAACTAGACATCCATAGCTTTTTATCCATATAAATAAGGCCCTATATCACTTCTACAGGTGTGTCAAAAGCTACTTTAAAAAACAAACTTAGTGGAGTCATAACATTATCTAGTTTCTAATTATTCAAAACTAATTCTCCAATCTTTCTTAGCTTCTCCCAAACTCTCCAAATCATATCCTTAACTTATTATCCTCAAACTCTCACCAAATCCCAAGTGTTTTAATGAGGTTTACACTTAAACCTATCCTCCTAAGCTAATACCCTTTCCCAAGCTTAGTCTAACCAAGTACCCAAGTGTTTTAATAGGATAACACTTGAACCTATCCACCTATGGAGCTCTTAATCTAATACTCATCAATACATTTCTCAATCTTCATATATAACACATTTAAAACCATTAGTAACTCCATCACCATCACTCACATTTCGTCAAACCTATTCGTCACTTCATCATCACTCAATCTTTATAACTTCAAAACCTTCTCAAAACTAAGAACTTTATCAAATGCTCTTTTGCATTTTCTTTGCATTCATCACAACTTCATTAACAATCAAATCTCCTCAACAGTACTTAGTTATCATCATCAAATGCACTTGTGCACTTGCATTGCATCCATTATCTATAAACACTTAGCAAACATATTAGCATTAAAGATAATGTTTTTTATCATCAAAATCACTAATGGATTCTTGGGGTTAATAATATGCATGTATGCATGACAAGGAAACAAGTAGCTCATTAGTTGTACAAGTAACATTAATTGCCGAATAGCAGGCCTTCCAACCTTATTACTCCCACACAAGTATTCCGTTGGTCAAAAGTCCATTTCCTAGGTAGGCTGGGGTACTTTATTTCATCAATAGGAGATGATAGTACCGTCATGAAAGTACCGTCATGAAAGTACAATCTCTCATATTATCCTAGATAGCAAACAATAGCATTTATGATTATTGAGTCTATATCCTTTATACCTTAATTCTATCTTTAGGCGGACAGAGTTCTGGCATAGGCTTTTAGGCCTAATGATCATAGATACTCATGGAAGCATACAACAAGTTGAATTAATTAGTTCATACCTAGTGGAAACTTCTATGGCCATTACATGCTAGGTTTTGACATTTGGTTTGGCTAAAATGGCCCCCATGCAAGTAGACTTCATTTGACCGTCATCCCCACTCAAGGGTTCAAACGATGAGGAAATCATCTCAATTGTGAATGGTAGTCATCGATAATGCCGTCCAAGAAATGAATGGAATCATTGGTCAGCATTATAAATGGTACCGGGGTTAATAGGGACCTTAAAAATGCAGAACTAGAATGCAATGCAAAAAGGAGAATAATGACCAGATTGATTAAAAAGATGGGAAATTGTTCGGAATCTTCATTCATTTTTATTTGTAAAAACTTACCTAGTGGAGTCACCACTGTAGACACATGGGTTTTTTTACGCCCTTGGGGTGTCCAATGATAATGGCGAGCTGACTCACAAAGTACAATTTTAGATTTTTGAAAAACGTGGAGTTGTCACTCGAATTGCGATCGGGACAATGAGTGACGGGATAGGACAGATTGGTTCCTTTGGAATTCCCACCCGTCATCACTCCAGATGATTTTGGGTTCGTAATGAATTATCCACACTAGGCAATTTCCCATTTAGTTAAGTAAGGTGGTCATCATTTCCTATAGAGGACATACAATATAAAGCGATAAATCACCTAGAAAGTAACGTGCAATGAATGATCGCGCCTAATATTATTTCTATTCAATTTTATCTTTCTGCATGTGGTCCAATGGAATTAACGCTGATTGATTGAGTGCTGGTTGCTGGGTTTCTATTTATTTTAATAATGTTAATAGTGTGGATTGTTTCCTTATTTATTTACATGCAGAACATCCACAATTGGTTTCTAATTTATTTTTATGTTTTGTAAGTCAATATTCACACATAAATTTTTTCATTTATTACCCGGGATAATGGAATGGCAGGAATATACATACACCATTAGAGAAGGGAAAGGTGAAATGATTTTTAACCATTTTTATTCAACTGGTTACTGAGTTTATTTATTAAAATGTCTGATTGATTATTTAATAGTTACTTATATGTGATTGACAGGTTTAAATAGGGTCAGAAAACCTTATCGATCGACCAATCAGTCCCAGAGAGGACTCATCAGCAGACCTCGAAGCTTCAAAACGTTCTGTAGCCTTGGTCCCTTTCTTCTTTTGCATGGCCCATTCGTGGTAATCCATTCGGACCTTTGTTGAAGGTTCGACCGGATCATCCTATGGGCCAGGCCCAATAGATCTGAAAACCTGTTCTCAAGGTAGGACATCCAGTTGAAAATTGATCATTCGGGTGAATAATCAATGATCTGGTCAGATATCTGTGATGATTCGTCCGGACCTGCAATTGGGGATCAAGGTTTCGAAGCCGATTCTTGACCTGTTTATTACATGCTTTTCATATACAATACACAGAAAATGATATACACAACTTTAAGGAGTCTATAGGACTTTTATATCCCCAGCATGTTAGCCTAACATGAACTATAACTACTCAGGAACCCGAGGACATGGTTGAATCCCTTTCTCCTATTGTTAAGCTTCAAAGTTATGTTTTATCCATCTCTAACACATCATCTCCTCCTCAAGTATCCATGCATGCAAATAAAAACAAAAGAAGGTTAGTTATAGATGATTATATAAAGTTACGGAAGCGTAAAACATTAAAATATCAAGGAAACGGTACAACCAAACCCTTGTTCTTGATGTATGGATGCTTATGTGTTATTTTTGTGATGATTCTATGGTAAATTATTACCTTTTTTATTGAGTTTTAGGAGAACCGGAGATGATGAAGTTCCTCTTCCTCTTTTCTCGCTTTTCGCCTGCTGAAGGATGTTTGGTTTCTAGGTTTAGTGAGAGTGTGCAACTTGTTTCTGAAGTGCTTCCCCCCTTGCAAGGCAACATGCATGGGTTTTATAGCACATCATGGTAGGAGTACGTAAGCCTACCTACTGTGATGTTTAATCACCACTCTGTAGCGAATATTTCATGATTACCTATTGGTCTATAGTATAGATTCGGCCGGATGTTTGTTGAAGGTTCGACCGAACCTTTGTTTGACGGGTCGGGCCATTAACTTTTTGGGCCTGCAAGCTTGCTGGGAATAGCTCCTATGGGCCTTCTAATAATTCAGGTGGATCATTAGTTCATCTGTATGAATCATTGATGGCCATGGGCATATTCAATTTATTTAGCTCCTATCTAGAACAAGCCTGAGAGGACATAACCTCCTTCGAGCTCATGAACCAATTTTGGAAATTTAGTATCCAAAATTTCAGGTCTTATGTTGTAAAAAGTACACTAATGGTATACTAGTAGTATACTATCAGTCTACCAACAGAATTATAACTCTTATAAAATATTGTTATCTATATGTTGTAACAACAAGACAGAGCCATAAAGGTCTATACAACGACTAATTATTTTAATATGACATGGGAACAATACACACAAGCCATTGATTTATGCTGTAACTTGAAAAGTAAAATTGATAAGGGTGCAGGAGCTAATCACGACGGGATGAGAAGGAATGATACGTTGTCGTGTCAAGACAAGGAAGGCTGGGCTCGTTTGGTGCTGAGTCTCAAATCATAAATTTGTAAATAATTTACTTAAAAAGTTTTATTTGTAGTGTCTAATTTTAATTTAAAAATTTCAACTCTAATTTTGAAAAATCTAAACTCTAAAACTAAAAAACTTAAAAAGCTCCTCTAATTTTGAAAATAAGATAAAAAAAACGAAAATCTTGTAATTTATGTAAAATAAATTTGAGATTGATTTGGTTTTGATTTAAGAGTGAGGTGACTTCTACGATTACTTTATATTTACAAAGTAACTGTACTTTATTATGTTTTCACGATTAGATCATTCAATGGTGAAGACATGATAAAATACAATTACTTTGTAAAATATAAAGTTACTCTAGAATTTATCTAAGAGTGAAAACTAAAACAAGACCACAGAACTTCATCATTCCGTTCTAAAAATCATTGAACTAAACTTTGTTGCATTGGGGTTTATGTGAATGGTTCGATTTTTATTGGGTTTAACTGTTCCTATCGGGGTTGAACGTCCCAAAACGATGTCGTTCTTGCGTAGTCCCAACCAAAAAGGCCAAAATTGTGATTATTAATCAAAGACAAATGAGATGAGTGCATAAACGGCAACGAAGAAAAGAAATGTTAGCAGCTATACGGTCGGCATCAAGAATTTTCACAACTGCAACTACAAATACTGCCTTTCTCAAAGCCACCACTGCGTCCCCTCTTCCACGCTCACTCTCTCCTTATAACATCACTTCCCGTTTTCAAATTCGTTCAATGGCTGACGACTCCTCTTCTTATGCTCCTTTCAAGAAAGTCCAAATCCACAGAGACCATACTGTAAGTTTTTCTTTCTTTTTTTTTTTTCCCTTTTCTTCTGTTGTAATTGTTTGCGTCTTACTCTTTTTAGGCAGTTTCAGTTAAAGGGTTTCTGTTATTTCACTGTAATTTGGCATTTGCGTTTAAAGTTTTAATTTATGGGTGGTGATTATGGATGAGTACAAAATTTGATACAGACCCAATTTGTGGTTCTTTGAAATGAAATGTTTTCAGGGTCATTTTAAATTTTTAATTATGTTTTTTGGTAATCCATGCAAAAAAAATAAAAAAAAATAAATTGTAAATGCAATAGATCATTTGTGGTGGGTATTTGATTTTACTTTTGAAATGATACGATCAATTAATTATTTGTTTTATGGTTTTCTTAATTTATTGATCAGACATTTGATGCCTACGTGATTGGCAAAGATGATGCTCCTGGTATTGTTGTGGTTCAAGAGTGGTGGGGTGTGGATTTTGAGATCAAGAATCATGCTATAAAAATCTCCCAGTTGGAACCTGGATTCAAGGCGCTCATCCCTGAGTATACATATCTTTGATTTTGTACCTTATTTTAGCAGTTCCATATTTTCTTGGTATAATTTCAAGTGTGTTTCTCTTTCCTTTTCAGTTTGTATCGAGGAAAGGTGGGCTTGGATGTTGCTGAAGCTCAACATTTGATGGATGGTCTTGACTGGCAAGGTGCTGTCAAGGATATTGGTGCTTCAGTCAATTGGCTCAAAGCTAATGGCTCAAAGAAGGTTTGGCAAGATGCTTCTTTTAATTGGATGTCCTTTTTACCAGATTACTTGATCATGCTCGTTAGAGATGTTGGTGCAGCAGAAGGATTGATGGCATTTGAAGTTTGAGTCAGGTCAGAATAGGGCTGATCACTTGTGGTTGGAACAAAGAAACTTTTGTAGTGTTTGGTTTAGTAATAGAAATTAGGACCGGCATACAATGGTAAAGTTGGCCCGTGATCGTATTTGTACTGGCTATAATAAATGTCTTAGTGGAAGTAATTTCAATAGAAAATAAAGATCTAATGAAGAAACTTAAATAATATTGAATAAAGACCACTTGAACACTAATTAAAGAAAATGAAACTTAATTTAGTAAGAGAAAAATGAATAAATGGATGTTTCTGCATCAAATATACTGTTTGGTTCATTGACTTCATTCATTCTATTCTTGTACTGTGCCAACATCTATACTACAATGTGATTGTTTCTAAGGGAATTTAAAGGGTTCCATCTTCCACTCATGGATTTAAGCTTGAGTTTAAGCAATCATTCAACTGTATGGATTCATCTTCTTGGAATTAAGCAACAGCCAGTAATACCTTGAATTTCCTTAAGCATACATGTAGGTGGGTTGTTTTGCTGTTTCAGTGAAATGATATTATGACAAATGATGGCAAAATTCATTTTTCTGCTTCAGAACATTTCACCCTTGCATTAAATCTTGAGTTTGAATGTTTTTTTTTTTTTCTTTTTTCAATAACATCATTACCTCACTGGATTGCACGATCTCAAAATTTCTAAACCTATCTCTTAATGTTAATGTATGATGATGGTTCTTGAAAGTTGATTTATTTATATATTGAATTTTCCTGAAGTAATCTCGTTGCTAATTTCAACAGGCAGGGGTGACTGGATTTTGCATGGGAGGTGCTCTTGCCATTGCAAGTTCTGTTTTGGTACCTGAGGTTGATGCTGCTGTTGCATTTTATGGCGTTCCTCCATCACAGCTTGCAGATGCTGCCCAGGCTAAGGCACCTGTCCAAGCTCATTTCGGAGAGCTTGACAATTTTGTTGGTTTTTCGGATGTTAAGGTAAGCCTTTTTTTTTCAGTCATATTTACCTTTTACTGGCTAGCAGTGATTTTTGTTAAATTTCTTCTTTTTCTTTATTCGAGTTGTTCTACATCAATAATGCAATGTATTTTGATTCCTTTGCAATGGACACGTTTCAAAGCTTGAATTGCTTTAGTAAATGAGAGGTTCAAGAGCTAGATATATAGTAAAAGCCTTATTAAATTTTAATAATGCTGGAAGAGACTTATCAAGTAGTTGGATGCATGTTAAAAATACAGGCCTGTTTCCTAGACGAGCTTTGTGTTGATTTTCATTCTTCAATCTGAACTACAAGGAATTTAAATTAAATAGTAAACCTTTAAGTAAAGACGGGTTCCAAGCAACTGCCTCTTAGCCACTGTAAAAATTTCATATAAATTATGACCACTTTGCAGTTAATTTCTTCCACTTTGCATTTTATATTATGTTTTCAAGTTCAATTAGTCCACTTTGATGTCTTGCCCCAATAGAGCAAGTTAAGATTCTTCGATTGTCAGCACTGAAGGTAGGCTTGTAAATGTTGGTATTGTGAATTATTTTGGTATTAAAAATGGTGTAGTAATTGGAATTTTGGACTGAACCAAACCAGTGTAGTCAAAGGCGCAAAGGCCAGGTGATATTTGACTTAGGGCCTTTGAACTCTCAAGGCCAAACGCCTTTAGTGAGGCGCAGGCTTTTTAGTTTTAGGTGCAAGGCGCAGCCTAAAATTTCAGGCGAGGTAAGGAAGAAAAATATTAATGATTGATTTCTTCCTTTTTGAATTAAGGTCAATTAAGTAAGGAAGTTTAAAAGTCTACGCTAGATATTTTATTTCCCTAATTAAAAGACTACTAAATTTATTCTCCTAATTAATAGCCTACAACTTAGGTTGGTTGAATTTGAAACGTTTTAAAATCCTTCTATTGGTTGGATATTTTATTTTTCTAATTAATACACTACTAAAAGTTATTTTCCTAATTAGAAACATTTTAAAATCCTTCTCTAATTAAAACTGAAACTATAGTTGTCTTAGAACTTTAATTAACAAAAAAACTATATTCCATCTACAATACAACTCTTCTCAAAGCATGGACAATAGAGATAAGGATAAGTGTTTTTTTCTCCAACAAACTCTTTTCTTTTCTTTTCTTTTTACTTTCACAGTGTTACTTTTTAACTAGAATTCTTGCAATAGTTTTCTTAAAATTTTCTGATGGTTGAAACCACTCGTTTTCAACCAATTTTACACTCTAGTTCTTCTTAGTTGATTTTGTTTGATATTAACTTCATTGTTTACTTGCTTAAAGCTTACATGTATTATGCATATTATATTTTAAAATTTCAACTATATTTGCGCCTCACTTCACTCAGGCCATCACCTTGCACCCTAGTCCATACAACTATGTATCGCCTTAATTGCGCCTAGCGCTTTTAACTACCTTGAACCAAATTGTATCAGGTCGAAATGGTCACCAGTTTTGTGAATTCGTAAGATTATTATTCAAGTTTGTACATTTAGAGTAAATTCGTCAAAGACTCTTTAGTGGAAATTTCTTCTATATTTGGGAAGGTTAGCTAAAAACAAGGTAGTTATAAGCGCTAGGCGCAATTAAGGCGATACATAGTTGTATGGACTAGGGCGCAAGGCGAAGAAAAGGCAATGGCCTGAGTGAAGTGAGGCACAAACATAGCTGAAATTTTAAAATATAATATGTATAATACATGTAAGCTTTAAGCAAGTATGCAATGAAGTTAATATCAAACAAAAACAAGGCTTATTCATATATGCAAGCAATAAAGCTAAATATCAAATGAAAACAAGCTTTAAAGAAACTGAATTTAATACCAAAATAATTAAGTGCAGTACTGCAATGCAACAAATGTTTAAAATTTAAAACAAAACAACTCAAAATAAGTAATTAGCAATAGAAGTCAGATTAAATTTGTCCTATAACTTAGAAAAAATCAAAAGACTAAGACCCGTCACTAGCATCATCATCTAAATCCTCTTCTTCAGATTCAATTGCATCACCGCTTTCATATCCTTCAAATTCTTCATCTATGTCATCCAAGAAAAGAGTTTGTTGGAGAAAAAAACACTTGTCCTTATCTCTGTTGTCCATGCTTTGAGAAGAGTTGTATTGTAGATGGAATAGAGTTTTTTCGTTTATGAAATTTTAATTAAAGTTCTAAGACTGTTGTAGTTTTAGTTTTGATTAGAGAAGGATTTTAAAACGTTTCTAATTAGGAAAACAACTTTCAGTAGTGTATTAATTAGAAAAATAAAATATCCAGGCATGAGAAGGATTTTAAAACGTTTCAAATTCAACCAACCTAATTTGTAGGCTATTAATAAAGAGAATAAATTTAGTAGTCTATTAATTAGGGAAATAAAATATCCAGCGTAGACTTTCAAACTTCCTTACTTAATTGACCTTAATTCAAAAAGGAAGAAATTAATCATTAATATTTTTCTTCCTCGCCTCGCTTGGAGTTTTAGGCTGCGCCTTGTGCCTAAACCTAAAAAGCCTGCGCCTCACTAAAGGCGCCAGGCCTTGAGAGTTCAAAGGCCCTAAGTCAAATATCGCCTGGCCTTTGCGCCTAGGCCCTTGCCTTTTGCGCCTTTGACTACACTGACTAAAAAGAATAAATAGAGAAATAGAAACACAAGTATCCTCAAATTCTTGTAATGTATCTTTGAATAATGGATCTGGAGGCCAAAATCCTGGTACAAAATGTTGACTTGTAACACTATCATCTGATATTTAAAACCATTGTAGGAAGGGAATTATGATTTGGGGAACTATGGCGTAAGTACTGATGTTGATCGTACATTATCTTGGCATTAGCCATCATTTTACAATTCTAAATATAGAAGATTTCATAACTCTACTCTACTTTGCTTCCTCTTTTTTCTATCCTTTGTTTCTCTTGCTCTGATTTTTTTTAAAAAAGTTTTTTGAAGAAATTCCATTTATATGCATTTAATACTGATGTCTAAAGGTGATAAGATGGTTTTGCAATATGGTTGATTAGTTTTAGCTTTGGGCTTGTAGATATCAAATTGCTGATTAGGTTATTGCCTCCAAGAATTTAGTAGTGAATTTGTTGATGCTGTTGTTGGATTTTAAATTCTACAGACTGCCAAGGATTTGGAGGAAAAGCTGAAAGCATCAGGCGTTCCTCATGAGGTGTACATTTATCCAGGAAATGCACATGCATTCATGAACAGGTCAACAGAAGGCGTGAAGAGGAGGAAGAGCATGGGAATGCCAGATGAGGATGAAGCAGCTGTTGAGTTAGCATGGTCGCGCTTTCAGTCATGGATGACCCGGTACTTATCAGCTTAAATTACTGGTTAGTTTGGATTATATCTTGGCTGCTTGCTTGCCAGCTTGAATAGCAGCATGGTACAGGCCTTATGTTGAAAGTTAAGTATTTTACTAAATGTTTGTGGGTGCAAGGCTCGGGACTTGTATCTTTTTAAAATGAGTGAGTTTCCTTGTAATAATAGCTGGCAATGTGGTTTGACATTGGATCTTCTCTGTTGCCGTTTTTGTTCCTGCATTGCAGTGGAAATGTTCTTTGCTTGTGGAATTTTTTGTTCGTTTTGATTGTTAGATATAGATATATGTTTTTGTTTACTGAGTTGGAGTCTTTTGCTAGATTTCTGTGTAGATTTGTTACTTTAGAACCCAAGAGAATTTAACCTGCCTACATTATTCTAATAATTCTAGAAAAGGGGCATGACTAGTAGAAACAGAATGGAAGGAAATTTATAAATCTGGGCTGCCAATAGTTAGTGTTCTGCACCATGAATCTATATACGGAGCTATTTTTTAAACAGTACGAGTTCTTCTTCTTCTTTATGGCAGGCCTGTTTGCAGAACTGAATCGGAACTGAACCTTAAAGGAGATGGTTCTGATTCTAGAACTCATGATTTTGGTTCAGTTCTGATTTTGAACTGCTTGGTGGCTTTGGCTTCTATTTTCTTAGACTTGAAAAGGAAC
>CANYLF011903130.1:0-10361 GCA_948193215.1 Bocquillonia castaneifolia | reverse complement strand
ACCTAAATTCAATTAACCTAAATTCAATTAATTCAACTAACCTAAAATTAAAATTTAATTCAATAATAATTAATGTCACCTACAAAATTACTTTTAATTTCACCTAAATTCAATTAATTCAACTAACCTATTATTATTATTTATTAAAAATAGAATTTATATATATTAAAAGCATAATTTATTTTTTAATTAGCCTAACTAATTTACATTAATTTTTTTAATTCGGTAACTAATTTAAATTAATTACAGCAATTAATCTAAAATTTAAAAAACCTAAAAATATTTATTTAATAATTAAAAATAATATATAAATAAATTAAAAAAATGAAACTTACCTTCAAACGGTGCCGGCGACGATGGATGGAGCGGTTGGAGGCGGTAGGAACGTCGTATGGGGGAGAAGGGGCTGCAAACGCCTTGGGGGCTGTGACTGCCTCCTTGCTTCGTGGTAGGCTGCGGTCTTCTACTGTGGTGGTGATGTCGGCGGCAGTACTGGTGGTGGAGGTCGTTTACGGTAGTGTTGGCGGAGGTCGGTGGCGGCTGTGGGGTCTGTGGGTGGAGAGAAGAGGAAGAAAGAAAGAGAAGAGGAGAAAGGGGACTGCTGCATTTTTAATATACCTCGAAAGTTTGCGACGGACATAGCGGTCGCAAATAACATGATGTCCGTCGTAGATTTGAATATGAAATTAGGGTTTTCCCTCTCCCATTCTGTGTCGGACTACGAACGTCCTTTGCAAATTTGCGATAGAAATCCGTCGCAGAAGGTCAACACGCCGTCCAAAAATAAACACGCCAATCACATTTTTTGGCGCGGGCTTCCCTTCAAAATATTACGTCCACTTTTGCGACGGCAGTACATTGTCCGTTGCAGAATGCAATTAATTTTTATTTCTGTCCTAATTTTGTATCCAACTGGTCGCAATTCTTTTAGATCTGTGATGGACACACTGTCTGTAGCAGAATTTTGTAGCAAATTTCACATTTTCATGTAGTGTACAACAGAAATTAAATAATATATAATCTAAGTTTTTGTTCAATTAATTATTATAATTACTTATTTTAGTGATCGTCATTGGTGTCGTCATATGTTGTTTCATTATCTTCAGATGTTATGAACTCTGTTTTAAACTCGTCTTCTTTTGAAGTCGAGGCCCACTCATTTACTAGAATCTGTGGTTCAAAATCTTCATCAGCAAGATCATAATTTGCTTCTAAAACCACGTCATCATCATCAATCACTGGCTGAAGACGCACTTCTTCAGTGTCATCATCTTGAAAAGGTGGTTCGATTACATCAGTGTTTGTAGTAGCGGAAACATCAATGAATGCTCGAGGTTTGATCTTACACACTGGCAGCCAATTAGTTCTATCCCTTTCTGCATTTGGATACTTGCAGTAATATACTTGTGAAGCCTATGCAGCCAAAACAAAAGGCTCATACTTGTTGAACCTCTTTCTTTCGTGCACTTCCATAAGTTTATATCGAGGATGTATAATTATACCCACATTTGGTGTTGGATCATACCATTCACACTTGAGCAAAACGGTTCTTTTGATGGGGAGGGCTTCAAATTCCAACTCTACCACTTCAACGAGAGTCCCGTAATAGTCACTCTCATTGCAGAATAGTTAGTGCCCTTAATACAAACACCATTGTTATTCGTGGCTCGGTGACTCCCATATTCAGTAGTGTGGAACCTAAACCTGTTTACAAAGTAACCGTTAAATGTTTTGACTTGTCTCAAGGGACCTTGTGATAGAGATTGAAGATATTGATTATTTATTCTGTTCGAACGTGTACCAACCTATGGAGATTATATATATAATTCAGTAACACGTTAAGGAATTCATGAATTTAATACGATAAACATAAGAAATTGAATGAATTCATACATATTTCTCAAACCAAGAACATAATTCATTATCTGTCATGGTACTGATGCCTTCATTCGTTTAAGTTTGGATCGTGCGCACGAGTTTGAGAATGATAAATGCTACAAAGCTGAAATTAATGACTTTAGGGCATGGAATTAGTTATAAAAGGAAAGAAATTACGAGGAAGTATATTTACTTTCTCAATGAAAGGTTGAACTTTTGGACAATTCAACAGGACATACAACCAAGCTACTTTATATTCATCATCTCCCAAGTACCGTTTTCCTTCATCACCTATGGGTTTACCGGGAGGCTTGAATATTTCAAACATTTCATTACGGAGATCATCATCGACTTGCACCTCATTTCACTTTTCCTTTTCTGGATTAGTTGGATTCCCCTCTTTGAAATAGAATGATTCAAATTTTGCAGCTTCATCCATCAAGTATCCAACCGAAATGGAACCTTCCACATGAGCTTTATTCATTATTTTGTTCTTTAGCTTCCTCAAGTATCTAGATAAATATAATTAGTGTGTTAATGGGAAATATTATTATTTTTTGATTAATTATAATTTTATTGTTTATTAGTAAAAATTATGATTAATTAGTTTTTAATATTAATATACCTTTCAGGTGGATACATCCAACGGTAATGCACAGGACCAGCAATCAAAGCTTCATAAGCCAGGTGCACCGGAAGATGTTCCATTGAATCAAAGAAACTGGGTGGGAAGGTTTTCTCAAGATTGCGCAACACCACTGGAATTTGCTCATCCATTACTGTCGACTCTTCTACATTCAATGATGATGCTGTGAGCTGCCTGAAATACAGTGATAGTTCGGTTATTGCCTCCCATACTTTATTAGGCAACAATTCTCGAAAGGTAATTGGCAACAACCGTTGCATGAAGATGTGACAGTCATGGCTCTTCATCGCAAACATCTTTAGTCTATTTATGTCCACACACCGCCCCAAATTAGATGCATATCCATCTGGGAACTTTAGTTCTTTAATTCAATCAAAAACTTTAATCTTTCTCTCCTTTCCTATAAAATATGGGGCATTCGAATACGAACCGTCTGCAAGTTTTGCAAGCCTTGGATGATTGCAGTACATATTCAATTCATCTCTGGACCTTACAGTGTCATTCATTTTACCATGAATATTCAACACCGTATTGAAGATGTTGTCAAACACATTCTTCTCTATATGCGTAACATTGAGATTGTGTCTGAGTAAATGTTCAGCCCAGTAAGGTAAATCCCAGAAAATACTTCTCTTGTACCAACCACAGTTCCTACTAAGTGCTTCATTCACTTTTTGGGCATCAACTTCAATCACCTTCATCAAACCAATATTATTTATTTCCCGAAGAATATCATGCCCTGATTAAACCCCCTTGAATACTTTATTAACTTTCACCTCTTTCAGGAAGTCTTTAGTGTTACATCTGTAATCATGAACCAAGGGTAAAAATTTCCTATGGTTGTCAAACCATGACTGTTTTTTGCTCAAACTAAGTCTAAATGAATCAGAATCTTCCATACAATGAGGACATGTTGTCTTCCCTGCAGTACCCCAACCAGACATCATCGAATAAGCAGAAAAGTCATTTATTGTCAACTTTAACGCAACACACATATTAAAATCCTGCTTCTTCGCAACATCATACGTCTGAACCCCCACAGACCATAAACTTTTCAACTCCTCTATTAACGGTTGCATGAATACATCAATCTTTCCCTTTCGATTGTTTGGCTTGGGAATTAACACAGTCAAGAACATGAATTCCTCCTTCATGCACAAGTTTGGAGGGCCGTTAGATGGCATTACAACCACAGGCCATAGGGAATATTGTAGTTCCGACTGACCAAATGGCTGAAAACAACCCCAATTAGATGTTCCGCACCTCCGAAGCAAAATCAGGGAACTTACCGTCAAAATGCTTCCAAGCAGGTGCGTATGATGGGTGACACATCTTTCCACCTTCCATGACATGCTCTGCATGCCATCTCATTTCACTAGCAGTTGTAGATGATGCATACAATCTCTACAGACAAGGAATTAGATGAAAGCAATACATTTTCTTATGAGGGGTCTCCAACTTCTTAACAACCACCCTCCGACCATAGTCTGCTTCTTATAACGGGCATGTCCATAAAACCTATAGTTGTTCAAATCTTTATTTTGACCCCAGTATATCATGCAGTTCTTCACACAACAGTGAATTACTTCAACCGATAGACTCAACCCTTTCACCAGCTTCTTTGTGCTATAAAAATCGCGGGGCATCAAATTATCAGCCGGAAGTAACTCTTGCAGGAACTGAGACATGTCATGAAACCATGCTTGTGAGCATTTATGTCTGTTCCAATATCCTAACAGCAGCAGACAATTGAAAATGATTCTAGTTACCTTCATAAATCGGTTTATCCGTAGCACGAATCATATTATAAAAATTCTGTGCTTCAGCATTAGGTTCCTCTTCAATTGGTTCAAGAATGAAATCTGGACGCGCAGCTTCTTGAACCATTGTATGGTACGAAGTCTAATTTGTACTCTTAGACTCGATCCCAAGTTGATTCACATTTGACGGACCAGCTACATCCCTGACTGGACGTCTATGTCTGATAAATTCCTTCTCACCATGGTATTTCCAAACATAATAATCCTCCACAAACCCATGCCGATACAAGTGAACTTTCACCTCATCCACATGAAGAAATTGCTTATTCCAGCACTTCATTCTAGGGCAGGTAAACTTGATATGTGTGCTGTCATTCATAAGCTCCAGATGCTGCAATGCAAACTGAACAAATCCATCAGCCTTATCTACCCATTCACTTGAAAGGAACCCATCAACAATTCGATCCTCGTACATCCACTTTCGATCTTCCTTCATATCTGAAAGATATAAAATTATAGAAATCATTGATTAATTTATTCTTATTTTCATATAAAGTTAATGGATCAGAATTTATAGGAATGGAACCTAAAACACATCACCGTCCAACATTTTTTTTCTCTTCTACAAAGGTAGTCCCTAAACCATTTATAAAAGTGTCGTGAAAAGTGTATCAAGATTGCATGACATGTGTGTAAATTTCAGCAGCCTCCCGGCGTGGTTCTCCAAGTACACTATTCAAGATATATACAAAAATAACGCAATACACGCTTAATATAGGGAAATTGCTTTATTTGGTATATATCTGAATGTGTAGTTGGAGAACGAAGCCAAAACGCACCAAAATGTATATATGCAAAAAATATCACTCTGCGATAACACTTAACACGTTCTTTCGTAAACTGTCCACAAGGACAATCTAGTGTATTCAATTAACTTTTAAATACACTGGATGGAATAAAACTACGGTTCACTAAAAGAATTGAAACGATGACTTTATATTATTTCCACAAATGAATTTGGAAATCACTGAAAGGAGGATGCAAACGACTTGGATAATATAATAAATTTTCAAGATTTAATATTGGAATTATAAAATATTCAAAGGAATACTTTATATAAAATATCACAGAACAAATTCGCTTTCGATGAAGTCATATTAAACATTTTTCTCATTCTTTTAATTATTTATTTTATTAAAGTTTTATATTAATAAAGTTCAATTTACATACATTATTATAGAACGCAAATTCAATTTTTTCAAATTTGATGTAAGGATGATGCAATTAACTACGAAAATAATTAAATATGACTTTATCAATTCCCTGCAAGGAAGATGCAACGAATTTTGATTTTTATTAATTTCAAATGTTATAATTAAATTTTACATACATTATTCATCAATGGCAATTCTACTTTTGAAATTCGACGCTAGGAAGATGCAATCGAATACGAACACAATTAAATATGACTTTATGAATTCGCTGCAAGGAAGATACAATGATTTTTTATTTTTATTATTTTCAAATTGTTATAGTTGCTTATTTAATTTATAGTTCTAACACGAATTTATTTGTAAAATTTGATGCAAGGAAAATGCAATCGAATACGATAAATACTACTAATGACTTTATTCAGTCTCTGCAAGGAATTTGCAGACGAAATCGGATAAATTTTTTTAATGTGTTATTATTAATTTTAACGATGCAATTGTAACCCGGATTCAATTCAGTTCATTATGTGAACCTATAAGCTTTAATCTCTAACCTATTTCTAAATCTAGCAAAAATTCTACCGAAATTTCAGCAGAGTTTCCCCTACAATTGTTCAAATCTCCCAAATAAATGGGGCTAATCCTGCAATTTAAATAGCACTTCTATATACATTCACACTGCTGGGCCAACCAGAAAATTACCCAGAAGTTTTTTCACAACCTAAAACTACCATCACATCCATTTCATTCACAACCTAAGCACTAACAGCGAATACAAAAAATTTCACAACCTAGGCACTAAAATCAAATACTTATAATTTCACAATCTAGCAACTAACATATATAAAAGACATATATATAATTTTAAAACCAAAAACTTCTACCAAAAACATTCATTTTCATAACATGCATATTAATAATAGCAACAAATACATATATGTACATTTTCACAACTTGCAAATTGTGGATGGAGTGGTTTTTGGCCTGCGCACCCAGGCTCTAGTGACCACGACATTGCTACTATTCAAAGTTAGGGAACACGCATTAGCCTTGTTGAGGCGTAGCAGAGAATGAGGAGTCACCACCTGAATTAGTTCGGGATCGCCTTTTATAATGTGATGAACGACTCGATCCCCTTTAAAAGAGTACTTATCGTCATCACCCAGACGATTCTAGGTTCAGAATAAGCATCCCATAAAGTGCATTTTATTAGTTAATTACCAAGTTAAATTATTAATTCTTTATTTTAACAAGCAATAATTAAAAGAGGACATATAACAACAAATTCAATTAAATTGCACACAAAACTTACAATAAATTTAATAATGAAAAATGATCCCTAATTGTTTCTAGCCCATTTTTAATATTAAATCTGACCCGTTAGTTCTAATTAATTACATGAAAATCATACCAAAATATTATTTTCTACTTATTTTGTTTACAAATTATTACCAAATATTTATTCCTAATTTATTTACATGCAAAATATATTAAAAATTAGTTACTACATATTTTATATCCTAATTATTTGATTAAAATTTGCAAATTAATTAATTAATTAATTCTAGTAAAGTGAGGTATTTGGATGGATTATATAAAATAATACAAAATAATTAACAAAATATGAAAATAAATAAAATACATTCAACCTTAAAGAAATGGAAGAGGAAATGATTTTCTACTAATTTTATCTAAAATTACCAACTTTAATTATTAATTTTAATTAATCCTAAATTATGCAAATATGAGTTAAAATGATAACAAATACAAAACAAAGGTACAAGATAAATATTACAACTTACAAAATAAATATAAAATAAATACCACAAAATAAATCCTAAAGAAAGGAAAGGAGAAATGAGTTTCTAGATTGATTTTAACAATTATCGAGTTAATTAATTAATCCGGTTTAACCCTAATTAGCTAAAAATAGATATTCCGGACTCTGGCTTGAAGGACCGATCGGTTAAGATGAAGGACTGATCGGTCAAATGAATAACCAGCCGGTTGTCCACGTAGGACCGGTCGGCTTTGAGCTGAATTCCTGCATAGAAATTTTTGACTACTGTAAAATCAGAAAATGGGTTAATAGGCCGAGGAGATCATCCCCAATCATCATAATATATATAACACTATATTAAATCAAATAAACATTACATTATAACATGTAAATTATAAGAAAATTATTAATAAAAATTAAAAATTATAAACTATGTTATATAAATAAATAACATAAAATGATATTATTCATGCAATTTATTTAAACAAACTACGTTAGAAACATGTAGTGATGATTAAAACATTAAATATAAGCAATAAAATTATTAGAGCCATAATAAAAAGAAAACCATGATGTATAAATAAATTAAAGAAATGAAATTTAGAGTAAGATTCTTCGATCTTGGATGCATGGTATGCCCTCAGAAATTTAAATTGTTGTAACCTCTTTTCTCAAGTGTTCTTAGCAATTGGGATCAAATGATGGTGTATTAAAGATTAGGAAAATCCTTACAATTTTCTCTTAAAATTATTTTATTTCTCACACTTTTTAAGAAAATCTCTCAATTTTTTTTCTTTAAGAATTCCAAAAGAACCTACCCCTTGATGTGAATGAGAGTCCTTTGTATAGAATTTCCCAAAAACCTTTCATTCCCTCTTCCCCACTTGTAATTATTACAAAAAAACCTCTTTAATCTCCACCCATTCTCCACTAAATAAAGTTTTAACTTTACAAATGGGATGTGGAATCTCAATGGGCAGAATAATTATTAAATCAGACACAAGGGTGGTCAAATTGGCCCCAAATGTGTAAAAAAAGTAGTAAAAATTGGATTTGAAATCTGCAGAATGGACAACCGATCGGTTCTCCATGTATGACCGATCGATTGATCATGATTGACCGATCTGTCATTCATAGAGAACTGATCGGTCCTTCGTTCAAACCCTAAAAATCATCTGAATTGCTATAAGTAAAATATTCAAAAAACATGAATAGGGGTTTATTGAATATTTATTTATAGCCAATTAAATAAATGAAGGAATCGATCAATTGAGTGATCATATAATCGATTTAGTCAACAGTCTGGTTTTAATTAATTTGATCCTCTTGCTTTCCCATTGGAGAGATAAGTGTTAAGATTGGTTCGATTATTGAACCGTATTCATCATTGGGCGTCCCGAGCTACCTCCATGACCAGCATCCAAAAATCAGGTCTCTACACAAATTAACAACCATTAATTCATTTTTTCTAAATTATATAAAGTTAATATACAATTCTAAATATAAAATACATGGCATCAATTATCACTTAACACATAATTCTCACTAAAACACATAACAAATCACTCTTTTTTATTATTAAATAAGTTAAAAACACTTACTTGGTAGCAAGCAATGAAATGAATTGTTGGCTTTAGTGGCATCAATCCATCTTATTTCAAGTTTAACAACCCTTTATCTTTGTCTAACAAAGTTCCCAAGTGTGTAGGTTTTCAACCAAGCTAGTTTTGAATGACTTCTGCAAACTGCGCCCGTGACAAAGGGATCCGCGCCCGCGCTAAAATATCACGCCCGCAACGAGGAGATCGCCCCCGCGACCAGCGATATACTTTGCCCACGAAAAGGAAATCGCGCCCAGTATTTTTGGTGAGAACTTAGAAGGCAAGTACAGATAGTTTCGTGCTCGCGACATACTAAGTCGCACCCACGATTTGAGAAACAGAGAGCCTCTTTCTGAAGGTTCAAAGTGTCACCCGCGATGGACTAAATCGCCCCCGCGATTTGGTCAGACTGAAGCCGCTCATTAAAAGGAACTCAAGCCACTCCTTTCAAAGGCATTCTCTGCCTAGTGATTTTGCTCCAGCAGTTGGAGAATCGATCCTGCGGTTTGATCAAAAAGAGATCCGCTCTCAAAGGCATTCTCTACTTGGTGATTTTGCGCCCGCGATTTGAGAATCACTCATGCGGTTTGATCAAATAGAGAGCCGCTCAAAAAGGCATCCCCTGTCCAGTGATTTCACGCCCGCAGTTAGAGATGTCACCCCCGGGACATTCAATGGAGTCTCTGAAAAACTAGCCGTTAGATAGATCACGCTCGTGACTAATGGAACCGCGCCCGCGACTAGACAGTTTACAGTGCTTTTATTCAAAAAGCAACTAGCCGTTAGAGACACACTTGGTGTTATTTCTAATAGCTAGTTTTGGGTATTTTGGCTATAAATACCCATCATAAATGTTCTTCAAGCAAGAACATTAATTTCTTTGATAGCCAAACTCTTGTAAAATTATTTTTCAATCATTTGTAATTATTTGGTTGTTTGGTTGTGGGTAGCTAGAATTCTAAAGCATTTGTTGCTTGGGCTGAGTGAATTAGTTATCCATTGTACTAGTGTCAATTCTTTATGAGTTGGGAAACACTAAGGTTGGTTGTGAGTTAGCCATTTGTAAAACTCATTGTAAAGGTTTGGTGTTAGCCTTTTGGAAACACTAGGGTTTGTGAGTGAGCCTTGGGCAAAACTCATTGTAAAGGTTTGGGATAGCCTTGAAATCCCTTGTATCATTATTGTAGTTAGTAGAACCCCAAAGAGGTCTTTGGGAGAGTGGACGTAGGACAAGTTGGGTCCGAACCACTATAGATCTTTTGTGTTCTTCATTTCTTCCCTTATCAATTCTTGTATCATTTTTTAATTTCTAATTTCGCACCAATTCACCCCCCTCTTAGTTTCTACAATTGGTATCAGAGCCTTGTTGCTCATTTTAACCTTCATTGGGAGTCAAAGATCAACCATGGGGAGTGAAAGTGGATTGTATAGTCTCAAGCCTTATTTTGATGGTGATGACTTTGCATTTTGGAAAATTAAAATGCA
>CANYLF011902934.1:0-33633 GCA_948193215.1 Bocquillonia castaneifolia | reverse complement strand
TGATATATATATATATATATATATATATATATATATATATATATATATATATATATATACGTATAAAATTGTGTAATAGGTTGTAATGCATAAATATGCTTTTAATTCACTCAGTGAGGTCTGACTCCCCTCAATATTTTTTAGGATTCTTCCCAGACCTCAGTTGTAAGGCCTATACGCCGGACTCTTTCTTCCCCGGCTATTTTAAGTACGTTGTAGTACTAATTTTCACATGTACGAACTCTAGAGCTGCAGTAGCGTCGTTTGATGTTTATGTGTTGTATGTATAAATATATTTTGACATAATCATTTGATGGAAAAGTATTTTGATATATGTATGTTGATGATGGCCCAAGAGAGGCATCCAGCTGGTATGCTGGTTATGATGATATTTATTATGTTGTAATAACGAATGTTATATGTTTAATTTGGCAAGTATATATAACGTTTTGTGTTAAATCAGAATACATAATTCTGGTATGTTATATGGATATATGTTTTTATCTGGTTTAGGCTAGCCACGGGTTCCGGTAGCGATTAGCTTTCCCGTTCCCTGGCGCCGGTCACGTACTCTGGGTTTGGGTCGTGACACGTGAGCCTTCACTCTGACACATAAAGTAAAAAGGTTATGATCACTCCTAAAAAGGTGGTGAACCACTCATAAAAAGTAGGAGCACAAAAGTGAAAAAGATGGAACTTCATTTTCACAAAAGTAAAAAAGTGGAGCTTTATTCTGACACAAAAGTGAAAAAGGTGGAATACTATTTTGATAAAAAGTAAAAAGGAGGAGCACAATCTTAGCAAAAGTAAAAAGTAGAAACTCCAAAAATTAAAAAGGTGGAGCACCATCTTACCAAAAAGTAAAAGGAGGGACTCCAAAAAGGGAAAAAAAAGTAACTGTCAGCCGACATAAACTAAAATCAAAGAGTAACCACCTCCAAATATCATGTGGGAGTGAGTGGTTATTTTAGAATTCCTACAGGAGCTCGAAAATGAAGGGGATCATGGAAAGTTAAGAGTTCCTATAATGGTGGACAATGGAAGACTAGAAGAAAACTACCACCTATGACACAAACAAGAATCTAGGAAGTCCATGACACCTAGAAAATAGGAACTTGAAATTAAAAAGTGGAGTTAAGTACAAAATGGAGTTACTGCCTGTTGAAGACATGGTAATGGAAGTTATTCTTCAAATGAATAACTGCCCTTGGAGTTCTTATAAAAGGGAGTAGTGATAATGAAAAAAAAGAGAGGACCCATAATCCAACATTCAAAAATACATTACTACAAAGCCTTTAGTCATTTAACCTTTGTAATTTTCCTTTGTTTTTAATGCTTTTAACCCTTGTGAATTTCCTTTTCAATGTTTGTAGTTCAATTTCGTTAATGTTAAACACAATGTCTTTCTTTCTTTTTAGTCAATTTAGCCTTCCTAGTTTCAATTTCCTTTAGTTTTAATTAAATCCTACAATGTCTTATCTTGGCGAATTGGGATACTATCAAGTGGATCCAAACCCACAATTCATTAATAGAAGTCAGGTTTACAATTGATAATCAGCTTCCCTGGCATGCCCTTTACTTGTTTTGACCACAGGAATTCCTTAGGTGCACCTCAGGAGCACTAGCAGTAGGTTTTCCAAGGGAAGGAAACAATTTTGGCATGCCTAGTGGGACGGGTGATGCCAAGAATGAGAATTGATGAAGATCCCATGGCATTTCATAATGCCGATGTCGTTCCTACAATAGTAGGACCAAAAGGACTTGTTCTTCAATTCACAGGAACTCTCAACCGAATGTTTCACATAAATCAACGACAATTTAGTGAGAGATGCATGGCCTTTCAACTAAAAGGTGAAAATCAAAGCATATATGATTTGGCTAAAATTTCTAGAGCCAAATTTAGTGATAGATTCTCTAAAATTGAAGAGAGTGTGAAAACTCTCATTAAAATATTTGAAAGGTGATACGGTAAGAATGACCAAAATGTAAAAAGCAAAAATGCTAACCAGCAAAATTCAAGTTTTATGCCTGGGGGGCAGCCTTTGAAAGGTTGTTTTGATGTTAAACAAGCTCCCAACAAAGACGATGAAGGCCACCCAAATGGTAGGCTTGAAATTTTCCAAGGAGCTTCGGGAGGAAAGCAAAAATGCCTAGAGGAGTCCTACTTGAATATTGTTGCTTCTCCAAAGGAAGAAAGTGTCCAAGAAGATATAAAGCATAAGTCTTCAAGCTTCACGAAATTTAAGCCTTCTTGGAATGAAGAAAGCAAGAAGAAGGATGCTACAAGAAAGGTATGGGTTCCAAAAACTAATATTTTATCTAACAATAATGTTGAAATGACTTTGCAGGAGAGAAAGGAGCCTAAACCACCAAAGACCAATAAGCCTTAAAGCTTTACTAAATTTGAAAGGTCAATAAAATCTAGGAAGGTAAGAAACTACTTTGGGAAATCAAAAGAAGATGGACAAAATTTTGATGGGCAAAATTTTGATGGCCAGCCTTCCCGTGAGGTGTGGTGGTATCCCTATTGTCATTGTCCTTTAAATTCCAAAAAGGAAAAAGTTGAAGCTCCTTCAAAAAGCAAGCACGTTAATTTAAGTGCTAAAAGGAACGATGGAAATCCTGCACCTAATTTTCAATGAAAACAACCCTGAGTTCTATCAATTAGCCTTTCACAAGAAGGCTTCTCAATTGGAATTCCAAAGGAACTCTAAAATGGGTTGCCCAACATAAAAGTCATATGTACCAAAATTAATTCAAATTTGGAGGCCTATAGACAAGTCAAAAGTGCCTCTAAAACCTTCTAGAAGCCAAAAAAAGGAGGTTACAAAGAAAGAGGGCAGCCCAAAGAAAGCTACAAGAGACGTCCTACAAGAAACCTTTGGAAGCTCATAGGAAAAATAGTGCAAATCAAAGAGCCATTGTTGTATATGTAAAACCATCGGATAAGGGTGAAGAAATCCAAGAAAAAAATGGTTTTAACAGACATAAAATTGAAGGAAGTCAACCAAGAGGTGTTGGAGTTCCATGGAAAACAATCTCCATATGCAACAAAAATGATTCGGCAATTTCTTTCATGGCTTTTCTTCAAGGCCATGGAACAAATTTTGAGGTAGTAAGTATCTTTACTTGTCTATTGTTATATGTGGAAGGAAATTATTATGAGTCTTGATGTAAAGGTTGGAAGGCAAGGAATACAACCAACTAAGTATATTTTTTTATTTTCTAAAGGAAATCCTACATATACAATAAACTAGAAGATATGAAAGGCCAATTACATTTTTTTTATTTGTGTATTATATTTTATATTTTTGGCCATTAAAGAACATAAAGTAGGCTTGTATTAGCCACTATTCTCTTAAGATAAATTAGTAGATAGGCCAAGTGGCCATCTTTTATATTAATTTTTTTTTTTGTGTTTTAATTGTTAGTTTTTGTTTTAAGTTTATTTCACTTTGCTTTGTTTATTACTTGCATAAAAGAAAGGAATTTGATTGATTTTGGCCTTCAAGGCTAGAATAAACAATGATGTTGGAGTAGGAATAGGCTTGTACAAGCCATTCACTGTATGAAGTGTAAAATGGCACGAGTGTTCAGGAATATAAAAGTCCAAATTTTAGCTCTAGGAAATTTTGAATTTCCTGCAATTATGGATTTCCCGCAATTTTGGATTTCCCAAAATTCTGGATTTCCAGTAATCCCGGATTTCCTGCAATTCTGCACAAAGGCAGGAAATCTGGATTTCCTGCAATTTTGGATGCATACCAGGGCTGGAATTCTTCAACTAACATGAAGTTCTGTAGGAGCACCTAAATGTTATAAAGAAAAGAAGAGTGCACAATTTTAATGGAACTTCAAACCATGTATTTGGTTTTATCAACCAAACACATGCGGGGGGCAATTATTAGTGCACTATTTTGCATTTTTGAAAATTGCACAAGAGAGCTAGATTAAGGAAGACCAAACCTAAATTTCAGGAGCTCCTATGTGCCAAGGGAAAAAAAGTAGGAACTCCAAAAGTAGAAAGGTGAAACTCCACTCTGACACATAAAGCAAAAAGGGTACGATCACTCCTAAAAAGGTGGTGAACCACTCATAAAAAGTAGGAGCACAAAAGTGAAAACGATGAAACTCCATTTTCATAAAAGTAGAAAGTAGGAACTCCAAAAGTAAAAAGGTGAAGCTATATTCTGACACAAAAGTGAAAAAGGTGAAACACTATTTTGATAAAAAGTAAAAAGGAGGAGCACCATCTTAGCAAAAGTAAAAAGTAGAAACTCCAAAAAGTAAAAAGGTGGAGCACCATCTTAACAAAAAGTAAAAGGAGGGACTCCAAAAAGGAAAAAAGTAATTGTCACCCGACATAAACTAAAATTAAAGAGTAACCACCTCC
The DNA here is from genome assembly GCA_948193215.1 of Bocquillonia castaneifolia. Classification (NCBI taxonomy): domain Eukaryota; kingdom Viridiplantae; phylum Streptophyta; class Magnoliopsida; order Malpighiales; family Euphorbiaceae; genus Bocquillonia; species Bocquillonia castaneifolia. The sequence continues at coordinate 29,240 of CANYLF011902934.1, read as the reverse complement.
AAATATCATGTGGGAGTGAGTGGTTATTTTAGAATTCCTATAAGGTCCCCAAAAATGGAGGGGATCATGGGAAGTTAAGAGTTCCTATAATGGTGGACAATGGAAGACTAGAAGATAACTACCACCTATGACACAAACAAGAATCTAGGAAGTCCATGACACCTAGAAAATAGGAACTTGAAATTAAAATGTGGAGTTAATTACAAAATGGAGGTACTACCTGTTGAAGATGTGGTGATGGAAGTTATTCTTCAAATGAATAACTGCTCTTGGAGTTCTTATAAAAGGGACTAGAGATAGTGAAAAAAAAGGGAGGACCCACAATCCAACATTCAAAAACACTTTACTACAAATCCTTTAGTCATTTAACCTTTGTAATTTTCCCTTGTTTTTAATGCTTTTAACCCTTGTGAATTTCCTTTTCAATGTTTGTAGTTCAATTCCATTAATTTTAAACACAATGTCTTTCTTTCTTTTTAATCAATTTAGCCTTCCTAGTTTCAATTTTCTTTAGTTTTAATTAAATCCTACAATGTCTTATCTTGGCGAATTGGGATATTGTCAAGTGGATCCAAACCCACAGTTCCTTAATAGAAGTCAGGTTTACAATTGGCAATCAGCTTCCCTAGCACGGCTCTTTACTTGTTTTGACCACAGGAATTCCTTAGGTGCACCTCAAGAGCACCAGTAGCAGGTTTTCCAGGGGAAGCAAACACAAAAATACCCTAAAAAATTTTAAACACAATTTTATTTATAAATATATAGTTTATATTTGATATGAAAACAAAAAATTACTTTTTTATTATAAGAAAATAAATTCATTTAATTATCTCACCAAATTTCAACCTAAAAATTATTTTTTTTTATCTAAATTCATCCTAATAATTATTTTTAATCTAAAATCAACCTAAAACATTAATTCTTTTATCTAAATTCAACCTAATAATTATTTTTAAAATAAAATAAACCTTAAAAATTAATTTCTTTATCTAAATTTAAACTAATAATTATTTTTAATATAAAATCAACATAAATTATTTTAATTAATTACAATAAAAATAACACACAAATTTAATTTCCTCTAAAAAACATAGAACTTTAATTCAATTTACCCTAAAATTAATTTAGTTAAACTAACCTAAAATTCAATTATATTCAACAACAAATTGATTTAACCTACATAATTACATTTAATTCACTCAAACAATATTTAAATAATAATTTACACCTAAATTAAAAAATAAACTGAAAATAAATAAATTTATAAACAATAAAATAAAAAAATTAGAAACTTACCTTCTCCGGTGATCAGGCGATGAAGACCGGCGAGAAGGAGTTGATGCACGTGATGGCAACAAGGAGGAAGCTGTTGTTGCTACTGTTGGACAACTAGACGGCGACGATGACGGGTGGACGCGAAAATGATGGTGAGTCCATCGACGGTGGGGATTGGTGGTTGTAGTGGCTGACAACCTTGGTTAGCCGGTGGAGGTGGCAGCTAGTGTTGGGGAGAGTGGAAGAAAGAGAGAAATGAGAGTTAGGGTTTCTTTCTCTTTTTTATATACTGCAATATTTGCGACGGATATAGGCCATCGCAAAGAAATGATTCCATCACAAAATAAGTTCCAAATTTTGATCTATCCTGCCCCAACTTTTGCGATAGAAATAGCTCAACGGTCGCAATTTTGTGACGGAATATCCGACGTAAATGTGAAATCGGCCGTTGCAGAATTTGGCGCCCAACATAGATTTTTGGAGCGCATTTCCCTCCTAATTTTTGCGGTAAATTTTGTGACGGACGTTGACTTTCCATCTCAAAATTAATTTACATTACAAACTAGTTGCATATTTGCATCTGTCTCGTTGTTAGGGCCTTATATCTGCGATGGACAGTGGTTCTGACGTAAATTTCCATCGTAGAATGGCATTTTTCTTGTAGTGAAATATCCACGTGAAGAGTTGTGAACTTTCAAACCAAGGAAGTAAGGTACAGGGCCAAGGTCTTTAATTTGAAAGGAATGATGCAATAGCTGTTTCAACTTTTTTATACCCTTGAGATTATCACCAGTAATCAATATATCATCCACATACAGAAGAAGAAATGTCATACCTTCAGATTCTTTATGAAGAAATAGAGAAGAATCAAAGCTACTTTGAACAAACTTAGCATCAACAAGGACTTGGCGAAACCTTTTAAACCAAGCTCGTGGAGCTTGTTTTAACCCATATAGAGATTTCTTTAACTTGTACACTAAAGATTTACCAGTATAATACCCAGGTGGAGGTTTCATATAGACAGTCTCTTTTAATTCTCCATTTAAAAAGGCATTTTTCACATCCATCTGAAATATAGACAATTGACAACTAGCAGCCAAAAGCAAACATTACTCGTATAGTAGTCACTTTAACCACTGGAGCAAACGTTTCTTCGTAGTCTATTCCATATTCTTGTTTATACCCTTATGCTACCAACCGAGTCTTATATCGATCTATACTCCCATTCGACTTCATCTTTATCGTATAAACCCACTTACTACCAATAACTGAAGCTCCCAAAGGAAGAGAGACCAAGTCCCATGTATCATTATCAAGAAGATCTTGAATTTCAGTATCAATTGCATTTCTCCAACAAGGACTACAAATAGCTTGTTGGTAAGATATGGGGATATCAGTGGATTCAAGAGCTACTGATAAAGAACTATAAGGGGAATTTACAAATTGATTAGGAGGATGAGAAATACGAGTAGTTTTACGAGTAGGTTCAAGGGAAGTACTTACAGGATCATGAATGACATCGGGAGAGGAAAAGAGGGGAGCATTAGATGGAGCTTCATCTCTTATATCTTGAGGTTCCACAATTTCATCATCAGTGTTGTTATCAAAGGAGTTAGTATCATCAAAGAGTGGTAAACTAGAATCAGAGGCAACGGTGGAGTTAACAGAGGTTGAATAAAAAGGAACTTTTTCCAGAAAGACAACATTTCTTAACACATGAATGTAATGGGTACTAGGATCATAACACATAAAACCTTTATGATTTGGACTATAACCCACAAAAATACATTTTGCCGCTTAAGGAGACAATTTATTCTGTTCATGAGGAGGCAAATGAACAAAGCACACACAACCAAAGACATGAAGCATAGAGTAATTTGGAGGTTTTTGACATAGAATTTCAAAGGGAGACACATTATCTAAAACAGATGTTGGAAGTTTGTTGATCAAGTAAACTGCTGTAGAAGTAGATTCTACCCAAAAAGAATGAGGCATATGAGAATCTTGTAATAAAGTTCTAACCACTCCCAAAATGTGTCTATTTTTCCTCTCAGAAACCCCATTTTGCTGTGGAGTACATGGACAGGAATACAGATGAATACTTCCATGTAATTCAAAATATTCTTTAAAATTTTTATCCGTATATTCTTCCCCCGAACCTGATCTAAAGGTTTTTATTTTAGCAGAAAATTAAGTAGAGATCATAGCATGAAAGATTTTAAAGAGTGGAAGAACTTCAAATTTATGCCTTAGAAAATATATCCAAGTATAGCTAGTATAATCATCAACAAAATACCGAAATCCTAATCGAGAAATAGTGAGATTGGGACCCCAAACATCACTATGAATTAAATCAAATGGAGCTTTAGAAACATTGGTACTTAAAGGGAAAGGCAAAACAGTACTTTTGCTCAAAGAGCAAGTAATACAAGATTTTTCAATATTTGTAAACATAGAAGGAGAACTAGAAAGAAACAGATTCATAATACCAAGCACATTAAGGTTATCCCCATTGGCAGCCAAAATTTTCTTATTTTCATAATAAGGTTTCAATTTTGATTTACAAGAATATCCACTTGTCATGTGGTTACTGCAAGTCTGCAACTTGAATCCAATATCGATGTCGAGTTGTTTAAAGAAATGCACTTACCAGACAAGCCAATTACAGAGAATGCAGAAGAGATAGCAGTAGATACTGTATTCTAAACCAACTACTTAATTTCATCAGTCAAAATACCAGATTGATCCAAGACTGTAGAAGAAGCACCGTGAGAAGAGTCTAACCCATCATTAGAGGCTTAATATGCCTTATGAGGCATTTTTCGATGATCTCCCTTGTTAGACTTGAACCTACATTTAGTAATTATATGTCTAGTCTTTTTGCAAAACACACGAAAATTCTTGTTTTTACAATGTGAGCTCACATGGCCATACTCTTTACACTCAAAACACTACACATTTGAATAATCACGCTGCTACTTGCTCCTTTGATTGTTGGCGAAGAAGACATGGCCACCTTCCTTCTTACTATCCAAACTAGCTTGAGTGGTTAATCTAGTTTCCTTATGTAATAACTCTCTAAGAACAGAGTCTATATTAGGCAACTAACTATGATTCAGAATATTTGATCTAAAGCCTTCAAAATCTGAATGAAGTTGCATTAAAAATTGTATCACCTTCCTCTCATCATACACCTACTGAAGTGTTTTAACACAACAAGCGTCTCTTTCTCCAGCATTAACCATTTCAAACTCAGTCCATAAAGTCATAAAACCAGCATAATAATTTTGAATACTACGATCTTCTTGACTATGATGAAACATATCAAGTTCAATTTAAAATTTATGACAGAGATTGGATTGTTGATATACCTTTTCTAAGTAGTTCCACAATTGCTCTGCTGTGTTGAATCCTCTCATGGGAATTCCAATTTGGGCATTTACAGACCCAAGTATCTAAGACACTACCTTTGCATTCTCCCTATTCCATTGTTTGAGACTCTCTCTTTTAAAGCTTTCTGGCTTAGATTCAAAACCATCTACATAACCCCATAATCATTTACCTTCAATAAAAAATTTAAAATGAAATCTCCACATAAAGTAATTTGTTCCATCCAACTTGACAGTAATAAGATCTCCTTTGTCGGAAGCCATGGCAGAAATACTTGAGATCAGAACTTAAGAGAGAAAGATTTTAAGATCGAGACCCTATTTTGGTGAAATTAATTTCTTGGTAATGCTTTGATACCATAATAATAAGCAAATAGAACAAAAGCCATTTGAAAGAGTGAAAAACTACTTACTTTGTAATAAGAAAGATGAGTTTATATACATAATACTTTAGGGTTATAAGACAAGAGAAAGGTGTGTATAGGTGGCATACACATTTACATCTGTGTCCTTAACTAAAAAACATAATTACATTTTTATTTTGTCACAATATTATGGTATATAATTTATTTAGCCACAAATTTTGGTCAACTTTCAAATTTAGTTTCACCTTCAAAATTTATCGGTCTGGTCTGACAGCTTTGACACGTGTGCAAGAGCTGCACTTACTTGCCGGCAAAACCAAAGTCATAAAATTTAAGAAGATGCAACTAAAATTGATAAAGCTTTTGAAAGTTAGTTGGACATATTATGAGTAGCACATGACACATCATCAATGACATCATCAATTTACATGACACACATCATTTTTCAATTGGTTAAAATTGATACAAATCACAAAGATGTTGAACTAAAATGATAAATTTTAATGGTGAGGCTAAATTTGATAGTTGGTCTAAAGTTGTGGCTAAATAAATTACGTAAAATAATTTTTTTTCTACAACAAACTAGAGTGAAATCGACAAATATATCACAACTTTAAATTATACATGATTAGTATATCTAATCTAATATATACATATATATATGTATATACATGTATATATGTATATATATACATATATATACATATATATATGTATATATATACATATATGAAATTTGAAGCAAAGAGGGGGCTTAATCCAGAGATTGACACCTAGGACTCTAAAATAGTGACACTTGTCAAATATTAAAAATATATTAGACCACTTGGCAATACGTGATTTGCTAATAAATGCATCATATATCTGTCATCTGTCAATAGACATGTTCTTTTACTAAGAGACATGTCTACTGATTTAGTAGCAGACATCATTCATTAATAGACACATATTTTATCAATAGATATGTCCTCTGCCTCTAGACATGTACTTTGCGAATAGACATATCATTTACCAATAGACATGTCATTTACTAATAGATGTTTCCTTTACTAAAGGACGTGTCCTTTATCGAGAGACCTGTCCTTTACCGAGAGATGTGTCCTTTACCAAGAGATGTGTCCTTTGCCAATGAACGTGTCCTTTTACCAAGAGACATGTCTTTTACCAATAATAGTATCCTTTACCAAGAGATATATCCTTTACCAAGAGACATGTCATTTACCACTAAATAAGTCCTTTTAACAATAGACATATCTTATTACATTTTCTTTACTAATAGATGTGTCCTTTATCAGTGGACGTGTCCTTTTACCAAGAGACACGTCTTTTGCCAATAATCGTATCCTTTACCAAGAGATAAATCATTTACCAAAAGACGTGTCCTTTACCAAGAGACATGTCATTTACCAACAAACATGTCCTTTTAATAATAGACGTATCTGTTAACACCTAATTTTTTATATAAGAATACGGAAACGGCTCGGAGGCCCTGTGATGATCGTTCATGTTCTAAGTAGCATGAATTGAGTTGACATTGCTTTTTAGAAATTGCATTCCTTCACCTTAAGTGTTTTCTAAGCTTGCATAATACGTTATTCTCCAAAACCCGGTTTTGAGCATAAACGATGCATTTTTTAGACGGTTTTTATCATAACTTTTTCTATAAGTGTCCAAATGACTTAAAATTTTATTGGTTAGTAGTTGAGGCCATTCCACACGTTTTCTCAGTTTTAAGTTTTTATAAAATCGGACGTTTGGAAGCCCAAAAGATCCCAACGCCACTCTGAAGAGTGGAATTGGGCCCAACGCCACTCTTCGAAGTGGAATTGGGCCCAACACCACTCATCTAACTAGTGTTGGGCTTAATACCACAAGAAAAACTAGCGTTGGGCCCCCAATGCCAGTTAGACGATCTCAGTTGTAAAAAGCCCGTTTTCGGGCTGTTCCGGCTCGGAATGGCCCGTACAAGTTGTACACACATTCCAAAGCTCTAGAGAGCTATTTTTATCCAAAATATCCTTTGCTTTAGGCTCAAGTGATTGAGTTTCAATAGAAAACTTATTGTGGTAACCCTATCTTAAGTTTTAAGCTAAACCGAGTATAAATAAACGTCTAAAACTAGGTTTTAAGGGGAGGTAGCCAGAGCATATGAATTTTAGGGTTTGATTACAGATATCAACACTCTAAAACTCATTCATAGCTAAGAAACACTTTCTTCCACATTACTTTTTCACAAAACAAGCTAAAAAACTCTTTGAATCTTACATTGAAGAGGTGGTTTGGAGTTTCTAAATCATTGAAGTCAGGTTCTAGCATCTCCTAATTGATAAAAAGAGACATAAAAGTCACTTAAACAAGATCTGAGGGTTATCAAGCGCTTCCAATCCAATACCTTGAAAGGTAAGGTACTTTTCTTTGTGTTCTTCATTGTTTTTATGCATCTTTTCATGTTTTGCATGTCATAAACATGTTAAATGTGATGATGTGTTGCTGTTTTTTTCTATTTGTATGTTAAATGTCATGTTCATGCATGTTACTTTTGTTAAAACTCCATTTTGTGCCATGAAAGTGCTTTGTAAAGGTTAAAAATTGCATCTTTTTGCATGTTCTTGGGTTTTGATTTCAGATCTGATGTGTTAGATGTTGCTTACATGTTTTCCATGCATGAAAATCTTTTTTTCTTTTTATGTTTTGTTATGTAAAAAACATTTCTTTTGCATAAAAATTACGTTTTTTGAGTTTTCATGCATAAAGGTTGAATCTTTTTATGTAAAGTTATAATCTTTGAATGTTTTATTTGTAAAGTTTGCATCTTCATTGTGTTTTATGCATGCCATGCTTAGATCTAGGTTGTTTTGCCATGTTTCATGCATTTTTATGTGTTTTGATGATTGTTTCATGAGTTTTTATCTCTATTTAATCATTTTTGGGGCTTAGTAAACCCTGAAAATTGCATTTTTTATCAAATCGTGCATGCTGCATGTTGTTTGGCAACCAACACCACAAGCAGGAGTGGCGTTGGGCCCAAACGCCTATGGGTGAGTGGCGTTGGGCCCAAACGCCAGTCTCCTGAGTGGCGTTGGGCCCTCTTGTTGTTTCTTCGGTGCTGTTTTACGAGGATCATTTATGTACAGTAGCTTTTACGTGGAATGTAGTGACAAGGTAAGTATCTAAACCCTCTTTGGTAATTGTTTAGGTTTGTTTATGCATGAAATTGGTTAATAATGCTATTTGGTAATGATTCTAGGTCTAAAATGGTAGAAACCCTAGGTTGTGTTACTTTTTTGATGCGTTAAGTGTTTATTATCACCTTTGCATGTAAATTAACTCTAATTATGGTTTGTAATTATTAAAATTAACTCTTGTTTATTATTAGAAACTCACTATTGCATGTGTATATGTAAAAGGTAGGTTATAATTGTTATATGTGTTTTTATTGCTTTGTTAGAAGGAATGAATGTTGGTATAATGCTAGGAGTATTGGGTAAAGAATCATGTCCTGGAATTGATAAGTCTGATCCTTAAATCTATGGGGTCAATGCATCCTTCATATTCTTAAGAGGAATTGGGATGTACACCTTGTAAGACATTCCAGATGCCGGTTCAAGTGGCGACTACCACTTCAGCCCCGCAGCTGAACACACAGTGCCGCAGTTGCTAGTCATGGCTCAGGCTCTGAGGTAAAACCTCCTTGTCTGCAGTTTGGCGACTCCACTGGAGACCTTTGACAGACAGACTTATAATTCAAGTGATTCTACCAATACTCATTTTATTATACTAAACTCTAATTCCTTTGCATTCATTCTTGCATTAAAACACCCTACCTCATGGGTACTAATGGTCAAGTCGCCTATGATTTATGAGAGTTCTTCATAATAAGTGAAACTAGTGACTACCACATATAGATGGAATTGTCCTACTATTGCTTACCATCTTTGTTATGGTTAATGAGCGATAGTTAATGGGAAATTATGAGCTGATTGTCCTACCGTTGCTTGAAACTTTTTTGAAAGAGGGAAATGGTTAATGGGAGTTTGCCTTCTATGGGAACCTTCTTTAGTCGAACCTGACCGAAGCCATGTAATGACCGTAGCAACTTCCTTTAGGACATACCAAATGATTGCTTTGTTATATGATGCCATGAAGCCGTTATAATACCCGAGTCTAATGTTATTGTTTTAACTCAATGTCTAATTATAGCCTGTGGAGGAAGCATTAGTCAAATTGTACCTAACTAGTGCAACCTTACAGCACAGGGTCATTTAGAATTGAGAAGAATGACTTTGATTACTACCTTTAGGAAAGAGATGTTGGTGTGTCTGTCTAATTATACCTGACTGATGCTAAAATGGCCCTGGAATGAGGGGAACATTAAGGGAGTTCATTAAAACAAAGACATGGGTTGAGGTCGTAGTGATGACTTATTGTTTGGTTTGAATGTTGAGAGCTTCCTTTGTGTGCAAACGTGCATGCTACGTCGGCAATAGCATTCCTTGTTGGTGCAACAGCCCAAACCAATTCCTAGGAATGTTGACTGGCCAAATGAATACGTGTATGGGAGAAATAAGGTTAGAAGGTCTACCACTTGGTAGTATATGTGTTTGACAAACATTTGCTACTTGTTTCCCTATGTGTTGCTTGCATTCATGCATCGTGCATACGCATGTCATAGCATGCTAACCCTCTGTTTTATAGCAATATAGATCCTTATAGTACTCCTTAGACAAGAAAAGCCAGACGCCTTGTTTGCAACACACGTCAACACACTCTAAAGACTCCAACTTCCCCAAACATCATGGCTAGACTAAGTGAAGATGCTTTAAAAACCCTGTAAGGCATAATGGATAATGCCATTAAGAAAGCCTTGAAAGAAAGGGATGAAGAATGGGAAACTAGTAGTAGTGATGATGAGAGTGAGAAAAATTCTGATAATGAGGCCCTTGAAGCTCTTACTAAGAAGATGGAAAAGCTCCAGGAAATGGTAAGGGGAAAGGACCAAGACTTTGACTTTGATAACCTAGGTCTCTATGGCATAACTGAGCTCCCTCCTAAGTTCAGGATGCCTGATGTGACTAAGTTCAATGGGTCGGGCGACCCTAGGCTGCATTTGAAGTAATACATCACCATCATGTCAGCCACCACTCTCAATGCTGAGTAGAAACTGGGTTTGTTCCCTTTAACTTTGGAAGGTGTAGCTTTTGACTGGTATCAAGCTTTGCCAACTAGCACTAAATCTGACTGGAAGACTCTTAATGAAGCTTTTAGGGGTTAGTTCTCCTATAATGCTGCCTTAAAATTTTCCTTGAGAGACTTAGAGATGACTAAGCAGAAAAATGGCGAGACGTTTTTTGAATTTTTAATCAGATGGAGAAACAAGGCTGCTTTGATGCCCAACAAGCCTTCAGAGAGGGATCAGGTTAGAATTATTGCTAGGAATGTGCATTTCACATGGGTTGAGAAGCTTAAGTTGATGAATCCAAGAGATTTTGTAGAGCTCTATGATGACGGGTTCCAAGTTGAAGAGATTGAGTCTGAGAAGAAGAAGAATACCAAGGCTAGCTCAAGTCGTGCCCATACACAATCCACCAAGGTTGTGGAAGTCAATGCAGTCAAACCCTTGTCCAAAGTCTTTGAACGACTTGAAAAAGAAGGCTTGCTAAATCCCGAACCAGCCAGGAACCCACCAAACACTAGCTCACCACTATATAACCCAATCGCCTTTTGCCGCTTCCACCAGGTGCAAGGCCATTCAACTGATAACTACATTAAGCTCAATCACTCCATTCAAGACCTCATAGATGAAGGGAAAGTCATGGACCCCGATTCTAAGAAACCAAGCACTAAAAATAACCCATTGCCTACCTACAAAAACGTCCCTCCACCAAATAGGATTGGCTGCATCATCTCAGGTATATCTGAAGGAGAAGTATGGGCCTCTTTCATTGATGAATATTTAGATGAAGTATGGGGTTCTGTTGATCATGATTCAGTTAAAGAAGAGGAAGCTCTCAAGAAGACCTAGGATTCCTTTCAAGATATGCATGATGTACTTGAATAAAAACAGGAGTATGTGGAGGATTTCTTGGGCCAACCTTTAGGCAAGTTTAACTTTAAAGTCCTGTACCTAAAGCATCCACCTGTAGTTCCTCTTGGTAAGCTTGAACCAACCTGGGGTCCAGAGTTTGACATCTATGATAAAGACACACCATGGCCCAAGAACTGGGGTGAGCATATGAAGGATTGGGATAGAGCTGATGCTTGGCAAAAGTTCTTGGACAAGGAAGATGTGCCAATGGGTATTGAGCAAAATATTCATGCTTTATGTGATGAGATTGACAAGAAAATCCCATTCCTAAGAGATGAGGTTGATTCCTATGTGATCCAGACCAGGAAAGATGGGAAGATAAAAGATTGCTTTAAGTTTAATGCTTGGTACAATTCAGATGAAGATGAACTTGAAATCGATAATGTGATGCAAATTGTCGATTCTGAACCTTCTTTAGTTACTAGAAGTAGGAGGGATTTTCAAAGGAAGGATTTGGGCAAGCAAAAGAAGGTTGACAAAAAGCCTAAGAAAGGGATGATAGAGGAAACTGCCTCGATAGATATTGTAACTGAGCAACTCAAGAAGACCAAAACTAATACAAGCATATAAGACTTGCTTGTTTCTTCCGAGTCTCATAGGCGGGCATTAGTTAAGGCTTTGACTCAGATACCAGTTCCTGAGACCACTACTCTAGATGAAGTGATAAGACTCAGGACTGAAAGGAAGAAAGGAGAGATAACTTTCTCTGATGAAGATCTACCTTTAGAAAGAAGGGACCATAACAAGACATTGTTCATCGCGGCTAAGGTAAATGGGAAGAGAACTTCTTGTGTCATGGTTGATGACGGTTCATCCATTAATGTCTGCCCATCTAATCTTCTTTCTAAAATGGGAATAGCTAGAGAAGATTTAAAGCCATCTGACTTAGTTATTCGGGCTTATGATGACTCCAAAAGGGCGGTTAAAGGCACATTTACTGTAAAGGTTAAAATTGGTCCTATTGTTTCAGAAGTTGAGTTCACTGTGCTAGACATTCCTATGACCCTTGCTGTCCTTCTTGGTCGACCATGGTTCCATGCTTTAGGAGGGGTACCATCCATAGTTCATCAAAAGATCAAGTTTCCTTACCAGGATGAAGTCCTGACCATCTCGGCTGAACCTGCCACATCAGTCATTGTGCTAAAAGCCACTCCCCAAGGGATCATTGCACCTATATGCTTCCAGATTATGGGTATCTTCGATGAATCAGGAAACCCTACGGTTAACCAAATGATGAAGAAGATGGATTACCTGCCTGCATTAGGGTTGGGGAAGAACCAACAAGGTATCACACAGTTGCCTGACTTCAAAATGCAAACAACTAAAGAAGGCTTGGGTTATTAGGGAGAAAAGATGGCTAAAGATGGCAAGACTCTGGAAGATTTCTTTATTCCAGAGAATGGTACTACTTACCCAGGGAAGGCTGAACCTGTGGATTTTGGGAAGATTCAGGTGCTTGGTTTTGAGATATTCAAAGACTTGCTGGATGTGCATGCTGTTGAGAAGATGCTGGTTGAAGGAATCCAAGACATGAAGATAGAAGAGCTGATCGACCCCAAAGATGTTGCTGTAATTTCTAAGTTAGATGAGTTCATAGAGAGCTCTTTAGTTGATTTATTTAATGAAACTGCTAAAACTGATGTAATAACGTCCGATTTGTTTGAGGACGATTCTGTTTTTCTTTCTAAGGTCAATGATATGAACACCAACTTTGCTTACTTGTGTGATGTTTTCCCTGATGATACTGTGCATTGCATAGATCATACCATAAGCATTTTTGACATTAATTCTATGCAAACACATTCTATTAATATTTGCACAAAAGAACAACCAAAGGAAATAACTCTTGCATTTGATATTACTGCTAACGAAAGAGAAAAACTTGAGAAAATATTAAATAAAAGAAAAGGTGTATTTGCATGGACCTATGATGACATGCTAGGTATTGACAGGATGATCGCCTAACATCGTATCCCCATAGATCCCACCAAGAAGCTAGTCAAGCAGAAGCTTTGAAGACTCAGACCAGAATGGGCCAAGTTCATTAAGGAGGAAGTTGAAAAATAGATCAAGGCTAGATTCTTGGAGGTCGTCAGTTACTCGAAATGGTTAGCCAACATAGTTTCAGTTGCCAAGAAGGATAGAAGGGTCAGGATGTGTGTAGACTACATGGATTTGAATAAAGCATCGTTAAAGGATGATTTCCCCTACCTTATATTGATGTTCTGATTGATAGTGCAGCTGCAAGCGCTATATATTCTTTTATGGATGGCTTCACTGGCTACAACTAGATAATGATGGCACTAGTGGACAAGATCAAGACAGCCTTCATCACGGAATGGGGTGTTTACTGCTACAAGGCCATGCCTTTTAGACTTAAGAATGCGAGGGCAACCTACCAAAGGATGGCCATAACATTATTCCACGATATGATGCTTAAGGAGATCGAAGTGTTTGTAGATGACATGATGGTCAAATCAGTAACTAGGGGAGATCATTTTGAAGCCTTAAACTGATTCTTGGCATGAGTTGAGAAGTTCAACCTCAGGCTTAACCCAAAGAAATGTATCTTCGGGGTAACTTTCAAAAAACTCTTGGGACACATTGTGAGTCAAAAAGGGATTGAGGTGGATCCAGACAAGGTAAAAGCAATTCAAGAGATGCCAGTTCCGAAGACTGAGAAAAAGGTCAGAGGATTCTTGGGAAAGATTCAGTACATCAGTAGGTTCATCTCCAGATTAACTACGATCTGTGAGCCCATTTTCAAGCTACTCAGAAAGGGTCAGAAGAGTGAATGGGATGATTAATGTCAGAAAGCATTTGACATGATAAAGCAGTATTTAATGAATCCACCTATTCTTCAACCCCCTAGGGTAGGGAGACCATTAATACTGTACTTGGCCTTGGAAGATGATACTATAGGAGTGATGGTTCCTCAAGAAAATGAAGATGGAATAGAGCATGCTATCTACTATATTAGTAGAAAGCTGTTATCTTATAAAGAGAAGTATGACAATATTCAGAAGACTTGTTTGGTAGTAATATGAACAACATGGAAACTAAGGCACTATTATTAGTCCTATCAAGTTCAAGCTGTGGAAAAAGTTGATCCGCTACGGTACCTGTATGATGCGCCGGTGCTAATAGGGAAACTTGCTAAGTGGTTGGTATTGCTAACTGAATTTGACATACAGTACTTGACCAAGAAAACTATCAAGGGGAGAGCAGTAGCAGAGTTTCTAGCTCTTAACCCATTAGAAGGGCAAGAAACATGGGAGTATGAGTTCCCAGATGAGTCACTTAATCTAATAGAGATGGACGAATGGAAGTTTTACTTTGACGAAGCAGTGAACCATAAATGAGCTGGAGTGGGGGCAATCTTAATCACGCCTGAAGGAGAAAGCATTCCTTTGGCTAAGAAGTTAGATTTCAAAGTCACTAATAACATGGCTGAATATGAAGAATGTGTCTTTGGGATAGAAGCAACCATTGCAGTAGGAGTTAGGAACCTCATAGTGTTTGGAGATTCGATGCTTATCATTAACCAAGCTTTAGAAAACTGGGAGGTAAAAGATGAGAAACTGAAGCCATATGCAGAGTACATTCAGATGCTCACCCTGAGTATTTCTAATTGTACCTTTACACACCTACCAAGGGAGGAGAAGCAAATGGCATACGCTTTAGCAACTTTGGCATCCATGTGGGACAATCCTAGAGATGTATCCATGAAACCTCTAGTGACATGTAGAGCTAGAATTCCCTGCTACCAAGAAGAACGGGTAATGATTGTGAATGGACCAAAGGAGAAGCTGTGGTTCTATGAGATCTTAAAATTCCTAGAGAAGGGGGGATATCCAAAAGGAGCTAATGGGAAGCAGAAACATACCTTAAGAATCAGTTCAAGAAGCTACACTTACCATGAAAGGATACTCTACAAAAGGACTTTGAATGGAATACTACTTTGATGTCTGGATCAATATAAAGCAGAAGAAGTCATGAGAGAGATTCATGCAGGTGTTTATGGATCCCACATTAATGGACATATTTTATCAAAGAAGATAGTTCAACAAGGATTCTATTGGGATAAAATGGATAGAGATTGTATCAACATGGTCAAAAAGTGCCATGAGTGTCAGTCACATGGAAATAAGATACATTTGCCACCAACCAAGCTGCACAATTTAACATCTCCTTGGCCATTCTCAGCTTGGGGGATAGACATCGTTGGAGAGATAAGGCCGACAGCTTCCAATGGCCATAAGTACATTGTGGTAGCTATTGAAGACTTTTCAAGGTATGTGGAAGCCATCTCATTGCCAACTGTCACAGCAAAAGGTATGGCTGAATTCATCAATAAGAAACTCATCAACCGGTTTGGGAAACCACATCACATTATTTTCAGACAACGGTGTGCAATTCTATGGAGAAATTATAGATCTGCTAGAAAAGAAAAGGATTGAGCATCACAAGTCCTTGCCCTATAGGCCACAAGCTAACGGGGCAGTTGAAGAAGCTAACAAGCCTATTAAGAAGACCCTGGCCAAAATGGTGAAGACCTACAAGGATTGGGCAAATAAACTACCTTTTGCAATCATGGGTTACAATACAACCACAAGAAGTGCAACAGGGGAAACACCGTATTCATTGGTGTTTGGAGGAGAAGAAATAATGACAATTGAATCTCAAGTTCAATCACTGAGAGTGGTATCTATTGAATACTTTTTGAGGTATGTGGAAGCCATCTCATTGCCAACTGTCACAGCAAAAGGTATGGCTGAATTCATCAATAAGAAGCTCATCAACCGGTTTGGGAAACCACATCACATTGTTTTCAGACAACGATGTGCAATTCCAGGGAGAAACTGCAGATCTGCTAGAAAAGGAAAGGATTGAGCATCACAAGTCATCGCCCTACAGGCCACAAGCTAACGGGGCTGTTGAAGCAGCTAACAAGACTATTAAGAAGATCCTAGCCAAAATGGTGAAAACCTACAAGGATTAGGCAGATAAACTACCTTTTGCAATCATGGGTTATAATACAACCATACGAAGTGCAACAGGGGAAACACCGTATTCATTGGTGTTTGGAGGAGAAGCAGTAATGACAACTAAATCTCAAGTTCAATCACTGAGAGTGGTACTAGAAGCTCAAATTCTTGAGGCATAATGAGCTGAAGCAAGGTATAAGCAGCTATTGTCTTTAGAGGAAAGGAGGAAGAAAGCTCTACATCATACACAAGTGTATCAACAAAGAATAGCAAGGGCTTTCAATAAGGAAGTCAAGGTAAGGCCAATCAAAGAAGGAGATTGGGTGTTGAAGCAGGCCAGACCCATTACATTTGATCCTCAAGGGAAGTTCAAGCCAAATTGGTAAGGCCTGTACCTGGTCAAGAAGATCATGTCTAAGGGAGCTGTGAAGATTTCAGATCTAGAAGGGAACGAGTTCGAGCAACCCATAAACATATATCGCCTTAAGAAATACTACCTTTAGAAAAATATGTGAAAATAATAATAAATCTAGATGAGATGAAAACCCATTTGGGCGGCTCATGTAAAATAAGGGAGTCCGCTAGAATGAAAACCTTGCAAAAAGGTGTTCTTGGCAAAAATTAGGGCAAAAGGCCTGGTAGGGTGAAAACCTCATAAAGAGGCACTCTAGGGAAAAATAAAGGCAATGAGAGAAGAAAGTAAGGAAGCAGAAATATCAAGTGTAAAAGCTAAAGTACGCTTATTGTGCTAATATTAATAAAATAAACCTTTTACAAAAGAAAAGTGTCAAACTTTCTTATAGTATTTGATTCTGTGTCTACATAACTAAAAAGCTGAAACATTGCATGAATAAATGAAATGGTTATGAGACCTAATTCTTCTTGTGTTTCTTTAGCCACTTGATGTTGTCAAAACTTGCATTCATTTCCTTCCTTACATCCTCTCTTGGTCTCTTCGCATTATTTCTGTTGCTTGTAACATACAGTTCAGCACCTTTGCCTTCATCGTCAGACAGCTCAACCTACAAATAAAGCTATGCCATGAGATCCGTATTTACAAAAATATAAATAGGTCAACAGTAACACTTACCAGGTCAACCCAAGCCTTGTATTCATCATCAGTAGTGGGTCCTTAGGTAAAGCTCAGATTCCGTGTGAACGATCTACTAGTCTAGCGAGAACGGATCTCCCTCAAGAAGAATGGAGTGACAGTATAAGGGGTAAAAGATGGAGCAAGATATAGTATTCTTTGAGCCTTGCCATACTGCCTACATACTCTGGATGGGGTATAAAAGGTGACAGTACCAAAACTAGCAATCTGCACACAGTTGTCTACCACAAAGGTAGTGACGAAGCTCAATTTCCACCATAGACAATGCCAGCAGATCAATTCTTCATTCCTGGATAGGAGAAAGTTGGTCCAACCGCCAGAAATCTCTAATACAGCATGTTCAGCCTTGCATAACACATGTCCTCTAGCTTGAAACTGTCGAGGCCTGTAAGTTATAGGGTTTGCTGGGGGCATCAATACACCTAGCTTTTCCTTTAACCAGATCTAGTTAAAGAGGTGTCAAAATGAATCAATCAAGATCAATAGAAAGGAACATAAAAGAAAGATAAGGTATGCATACCTGGAGAAGTAATAGGCTACCTCGATGGTGCTGAGTATGTTTGATGGAGTCTAAACCAACAATGGTTTCAGCCAAGATGATAGGGAAAGGGTTATGGTCACTTTCAACTTGTTCTAGAACCTGAGCAATCTAGAAATTACATCTGCCTTCAGCAGAAACTAGTAAGAATTAGGGATAAAGGCAGAAACTTGTGATCCTTTGCCAAGACCTGCTATTCTTTGGCTTAGAACTCTCCAATTCTAATAAGGGTTGAGTCAGGAGGGATTGGTCTTCAATACATGGAAGTATCTAACCTAGGGTTAGTCTAAAGAAACTTGCTGGAGATTCTGGAGTTTGATTATAAGTAGGGGGCAGTGCTAGGGGAGTGTTGGAACGATATAGCTTGTTAAGGATACCTTCGAGTTCTTCAAACAGGGGGCATAAATCAACTCCATTGAAGCGAAAGACATGATGTTTAATACTCCAGCATTCTGAGGCTGCATGTAGAAGTTTGATGTCAGATGGAAAATTCAGGAAAGCTCTAAATTCTGCTAGGTGGTATTGATCTAAGGAATTCCAGGTTTCCATTTCCATGCTTCCTAGATGTTTCCTAAGAATGTTTGCAGACTTTCGAAACATCTTTGAACTTCCAGAGAGATTGATTAATGTTTTCTAATGACTCAAAGCTACCCTAGAGGGTTCTATTTATAAATTACGAAGTCTGGGGAAGTCTTGGTTTAAAAAGGAGTCAAAATAGAGTGAAAAATCACAGAGAAAAGCCTGAGGATGAAGGAGTGGCGTTATGGACCAACGCCAGTTGAAGAGTGGCGTTACCACCAAACGCTTGTCCCTCATTGGTGTTGGTGGCAAACACCACTCCCTTGAGTGGCGTTGGGCCCTGACTTGATTCCTTTTGGCGATTCGATGATCGACACAAATTTTTGGAGTTTCAGGAGGATTTCATGCACAACATTTCATACATACATGCATGCATAAATCCACAAAATCATGTGCATAACAAATGCATTAGCTAGAAAGTTTGCATGCATTCATTAATAACAGTATAAGAAACAAACATGCATACATAATGTTCAACACCCATGCATACATTTGTATATTTGTATCAAATGTATAAAATACAGGTGCATATCAAGAAAAATAAGCTCAAATACAGAAACAAGGACATTTACTCCTCCTCCTTAGAGTCCTTAGAGTCCTCATCACTACCAGCCGGTTGACTCTCAGTCTCACCACAAGCGTGCTAATCACTAATCTGAGCTCCATCAGTTCCTTCGGCTGGGATATCCAATGTTGCAACCTGAGCCTTCAACTCAGTAACCATCCTGCAAGAAAAGTTGTGAGCCTACCTCTATGTATCACAAGTCTCTACCAGATGGGCCTTGCTGGCCTGAAAGTATGAGGATAGTCATGAGACCTCATTGATAAGAACCTGGGTGAATAAAAGAGTTAGAATCCAGATGCAGGAGTGAAATGGAGAAAGAATGTCAAGATGACTTACATGAGTACATTCATCTGTATAAGAAATGGAAGGATCAGCTGCAGGATGGAAAGTATGCTCAACTAGGCCAGCAACAGTCCTATGATGAACTAAAAGTCCAGGATACTCTGTGATATGGCCAGGCACTACATCCCCTTGACTGCTAGATGGATAGTAGGATGGATGAGGTCTAGCAGCCTCTGAACTAGGCATAGCTCCTCTAGTAGAAGCACGGGTCCTCCTGCTCGGCCCGAGGGTAACAACCGGCCTAGGACTAGGGGCATAATAATCATCATCATCAGAGCTTCTAGAATCTCCATCATCCTCGTCCTCATCAGAACTTGAGAAGGTCACAACACCCTTAGATATCTGAAAAGAGGAAGTGATAAAGGGTCATGTAACCAAAACACACAGTCATCAGAAAAATGAAGAAAAGATCACATCTTACCTTCGCAAGCATCCTAGCTGACAAAAGGTAGAGTTGGGAGGCACCTTGAACGCAAGAAAGAAGTGTAATCCTTAGAGCGAGAAAGAAAGGATGTACACTCAAAGCCATCAAGAGCTGCGGTAAGAGTGTGGTTCGTTAGTTCGTGTCCCCAGAACATGTTAATAGGAGGATCACGAGGCCTCCTATGAAAACCCGCCGTGTACTAGCATCAAGTCCTCTCTCCTAGGAACCACATCCTAAGTCCTGGACCCTCCAGGAGAATCCTCAAATCATCCTTAGGCAATGATGCAATGACATAGGGCGGCAATCCCTCCATTGGGACCATCCATCCCCTGTCAAGCTGGAAGAAGAAAGAATCAAGGTAAGTATTTTTTAGACTCATGTCAATTGCTTTAAACTAACAAGTTTGTTTTCATTTGATTTACCTTAGAAGCAGTCAGCGAGTTAAGATACACGCGATGACCGTTGATGTCAGTAGCATGAATGCACAGTTACTGTAAACCCCAACGTCTAAGGATAGGGAATGTATATCTACGCTCTAGTGGGAAGAACTGGCAAATCAAGCCCAACTGAATAGCCCAGACCTACAAAGGAAGAGTTAGAAGAGTATAAAGCAATTAAAGCAATCAAGGAAGGCAAAAGTCAAAGTAACTCACATGAGTGGCATGCCAGAAGCCACAAAACTTTGCACCACCACGAGAAACCCTATCCATGCAAAGGTACAGATATGCCAGTGTGGGGGAGCCCCAATCATACCCGCTCATCTGATCAAATCCTTTAGAATAAGGATGAAGTGCAATCCTATGGTGGAGTTCGTGTCACAGAAGATAGTGCTACCCAACAGATACAAAATGAAGACACGGGCCATCTGGTCAAAACTCCAATCAAACTCTAGCCTATAACTCGAAAGGTGTCGGGTTAATGCATCAACATAGGGCTTCTTGGAGCTCTTCCGCCTAGGAACCATGCCTAACATCCGAAAGATATACTCATTCTGAACATCACGATGGACAGAGTATATCCCTCTATCCCAGAAGATCCACTCACCAGCACAAGCTAATCTAGTAATAGTAGAAAAAGAAATTGGAGACAGAGTATACTCCCCACATGGTAGCTGAAATGTGTGGGTAGTATCAAACCATCACTCCATTAATGCCTGCATGGAACGTCGATCACATCGGGAGCTCACATGCTCATCCATATTCTCAGGAAACGTGGAAAGAAGAGGGCCAAATCCAGCCTGAAGTACTAAGGCCTGCACGCCCAAAGGTAATCCTCTCCAAACTACTCTGACTTTGGAGAAATTTCCATTGTAGGTAAATGTAGTCTCATCCCCCTACAAGATGAATAATAGGTATATTCCCTAACTCAGTCATCTAATTTCTTGAATGCATTCTAATCTTGGAGGCCAACAGAACATTCATCCGTGCATAATTATATTTGACATTTACTCATGCATAATCATTCACTTGTATCCAAGATCATTCATTCATTCATTGCTAAATTGTTTCATTTATTATTTATATATTATTTTAACATTATTTTAACATCATTTGTACATTAATTATTCATTTAACATCATTTTTGTCACATTTAACATACTTTGTCCGTAAAATGTGAAAATCATGCCTAAATCATTCATAACTTGCATATATCAGTCTATTTTTACATGTTAAATCATCAAAACATGCATCGAAGGACTGTTCAAAGTCCAAAATCACTGTCGGGACTGAGACTGGGCTCAACGCCAGTCCCAGCAGTGGTGTTGCCACCAACGCCGGTCATATGACTAGCGTTGCCAGCAATGCCACTTGTGGCAATGGCGTTGGACCTAGACCAGTCCCGTTGGCCGCCAATTCAGTTTTATTTTGTAGATTTTTGATAAATTTCACAATGCCCAGTCAAGATTTAATCAAATTGAAGTGTTTGAACACTTACTCGGTCTCCAATTGAGCCACCGAGGTTGAATCTGGCATTTGACAGTGGAGAAATCCTTCCTCCTCTTTGAATTCCACCAGAATCAGCTTTTAATACTTCTTCCCTAACCCGGAAGAGGCTAATCGGGTTCCACATGGGTTCCAAGTCCGGATTATCAACCATATTGCTTTTTGTTTGAAGAGATTTGGTTAAGAAATGAAGAAATGGGAGGAAAATGAAGTTTGGGTAAATAAATTGAATTCTCTTGCCAAAAAAAAGAGTGCAGCCAACCAACTTATAGTTCCATTTTGGTCCCTGAAGAAAATTTTCAAAGAATGACAGAAGTTTGGTTGAAAGTAGGTCCTAAATCACAATTAAGGCCAAATGAGGTCAATTTGAGTCCAATTGGGGGTAAATTTCAGAGGATTAGTAAGAATAACAGTCAATTATAGTTAAAATGATAGAGAATGATAGAGAATTACAAAAGAAATAACAGACATTAAAGAAAATTTCCTTTTTTGAGATCTTTTTTCTTATCTTCAGATATTTGGAGTGAGCATGGGCATGTAAATGGTAATTTTATGTCTAAAAGATAATTTTCCCCAGTGAGTAATGCCAGAAATATTTTGAGGGAGTTTTTCTTTTCCCCAGCAGAGTTATTTCAAGCACAATTCTCTCAGATAAGCTTGAATTCCCCAGTGGAGTTATTCTGATTAATAATCAAAGAAAGAAATTCTTTCCCTAAAGCAAAATAATTTTATTTCCTTAATAAAGTTATTCTGGCAAAGGAAGAAACATCCTAAGTGGTAGTCAGAATCCAAATCTCAGTAATTCGATATTCCCCAACGGAGCAGCCATGATAGGATTCCTACATCTGGATAGTATTCCAACTCCCAAGCCAGGATAGGATTCCTGCATATGGATAGTATTCCAATTTCCATGCCACGATAGTATTCTTGCACTTGGATTGTATTCCAATTTTTCACATGGATAGTATTCCTAAGTTGCATATTTCCCCATGGAGTTGGTCAAGGCAACTGAGGTCCGAGATCGAATTCCTGAAACCTTAAGAGTCTAGTCAGGTAAATCCCCGTGGAGTTAAACCAAGGCAGCCAAGGTCCAAGGTTAAGCTTTGCACACCGAAATCAAAGTGCGTAATTCTTTTCAAAATTATGTGTTTTGGCTTTTTCATCATTTTCCATATTATTGGATAATACTACAAACCTCCAACAAAGCAGGGACAAACTTTTAACACCTAATTTTTTATGTAGGAATACGGAAGCGGCTCAGAGGCCCTGTGATGATTGTTCATATTCTAATTAGCATGAATTGAGTTGACATTGCTTTTTAGAAATTGCATTGCTTCACCTTAAGTGTTTTCTTAGCTTGCGTAACACGTTATTCTCCAAAACCCGATTTTGAGCATAAACGATGCATTTTTTAGATGATTTTTATCATAAATTTTTCTATAAGTGTCCAAATGACTTGAAATTTTATTGGTTGATAGTTGAGGCCATTCCACACATTTTCTCAGTTTTAAGTTTTTATAAAATCGGACGTTTGGAAGCCCAAAAGGGACCAACACCACTCTGAAGAGTGGAATTGGGCCCAACTCCACTCATGTGACTGGCATTGGGCTCAATGCCACAAGGAAGACTGGCGTTGGGCCCCCAACCCCAATCAAGTCATCTCAGTTGTAAAAAGCCCATTTTCGGGCTGTTTCAGCCCGGAATTGGCCGTACAAGTCGTACACGTGTCCCAAAGCTCTGGAGGGCTATTTTTGTCCAAAATATCCTTTGCTTTAGGCTCAAGTCATTAAGTTTTCAATAGGAAATTGATTGTGGTAACCCTAGCTTAAGTTTTAAGCTAAACTGGGTATAAATAGACGTCTAAAACTAGGTTTTAAGGGGAGGCAGCCAGAGCATACAAATTTTAGGGTTTTGATTATAGATATAAACACTCTAAAACTTATTCATAGCTAAGAAACACTTTCTTCCACATTACTTTTTCACAAAACAAGTGAAAAGACTCTTTGAATCTTACATTAAAAGGTGGTTTGGAGTTTCTAAATCATTGAGGTCAAGTTCCAGTGGCTCCTAATTATTAAAAAGCAACATAAAAGTCACTCAAACAAGATATGAGGGTTATCAAGCTCTTCCAAGCCAATTCCTTGAAAGGTAAGGTACTTTTCTTTGTGTTCTTCATTGTTTTTATGCATCTTTTCATGTTTTGCATGTCATAAAACATGTTGAATGTGATGATGTGTTGCTATATTTTTCTGTTTTTATGTTAAATGTCATGTTCATGCATGTTTCTTTTGTTAAAACGCCATTTTGTGCCATGAATGTGCATTATAAAGGTTAAAAATTGCATCTTTTTACATGTTCTTGTGTTTTGATTTCAGATCTGATGTGTTAGATGTTGTTTGCATTTTTCCAAGCATGAAAATCTTTTTTCTTTTTATGTTTTGTTATGTAAAAATCATTTCTTTAGCATAAAGTTTATTTCTTTTGTATAAAAATCACATTTTTTGAGTTTTCATGCATAAAGGTTGCATCTTTTGTGTAAAGTTATAATCTTTGAATGTTTTATTTGTAAATTTTGCATCTTTATTATGTTTTATGCATGCCATGCTTAGATCTAGGTTGTTTTGCCATGTTTCATGCACTTTTATGTGTTTTGATGATTGTTTCATGAGTTTTTTTTTTATCTCTGTTTAATCATTTGTGGGGCTTGGTAAACCATGAAAATTGCATTTTCTATCAAATCGTGCATGCTGCATGTTGTCTGGCAACCAACGCCACAAGCAGGTGTGGCGTTGGGCCCAAACGCCTGTGGGTGAGTGGCGTTGGGCCCAAACGCCGGTCCCCTGAGTGACGTTGGGCCCTCTTGTTGTTTCTTCGGTGTTGTTTTGCGGGGATCACTTGTGTACAGTAGCTTTCATGTGGAATGCAGCAATAAGGTAAGTTTTTGAACCATCTTTGGTAATTGTTTAGGTTTGTTTATGCATGAAATTGGTTAATAATGCTATTTGGTAATGATTCTAGGTCTAAAATGGTAGAAACCCTACGTTGTGTTGCTGTTTTGATATGTTATGTGTTTATTATCACCTTTGCATGTAAATTAACTTTAATTATAGTTGATAATTGTTAAAATTAACTCTTGTTTGTTATTAGAAACTCACTATTGCTTGTGTATATGTAAAAGGTAGGTTATAATTGTTATATGTGTTTTTATTGCTATGTTAGAAGGAATGAAAGTTGGTATAATACTAGGAGTATTGGGTAAAGAATCACATCCGGGAATTGATACGTCCGATCCTTGAATCTCTAGGGTCAATGCATCCTTCATATTCTTAAGAGGAATTGGGATGTACACCTTGTAAGACATTCCCGATGCCGGTTCGGGTGGCGACTACCACTTCAGCCCCACAGCTGAACACACAGTGCCGCAGGTGCTAGTCATGGCTCAAGCTCTGAGGCAAAACCTCCTTGTGTGCAGTATCTTATTATATCAAGAAATATATACATGTACTTATATACAGTAAACTAAATAGGCATTTACATGGTTACCTTTTAAACTTAAGACAAATATACCACTGATTACTTTTTTTTATACAAAGCCGACGTCATTTTGCATCAAAATGACGTCGTTTTGCATCAAAATGACGTCGTTTAACTATATATTTTTTTCAACTTTCACGTTCTCTTATTCATCAGTGGTATACATGTCTTAAATCGTAAAGGTCAGATATTAACCATGTACAGTTTTAAGGTTGGGATATAGTTGTCAATTTCACCATAGTTTGAGGTATAAAATTTCATTTTGCCAAGAAATTATATATCCTTAAATTATATTTTAAATATATTTTTATATAAATTTAGCATATATATCATAAACCATAGTCTTATATCAACCCGTCACATTTATAATAATAATTAATACTTTTATTGATCCTGAGTAAGGCATAAAATCTGATATATTTTTCATAATTATCTATATATTATTTATTTATTTTATTAATTATATCATATCCAAAAAAAAACTTTATGATCTATCATCTTGATTAGGGATTTAAATCCAATACTTTTATATCTATTATTTATGTTCAAGTAAGTTAAATAACCATATACTACAATTTCAAACACTAAAATTTGGCTTAATTTCACCCATGATCCTTGAACTTATCAATTTGTGATTCCATGGTTCTTGAATTTCAATTTGTAACACAAAACTCCCTTGACTTTAATTTTTGTAACGCCCATGGTCCTCTCACTAGTATCCAACCATCAAATAAATTTTACAAAATTCATTTTAATGCTTTTTGTTATGAAATTTTGCACATGAGTCAAGAAAATGCAATCTAATTTATAAAAATAAATTTGACCGTGAAATTATTTTCTTATATTTTTTAATTGAATAAAATTGAGAAATTCATAGAAAATAGAGAAAAAGTCCAAATGTTGCCTATTTTGGTGAGAAGTAATGATAAAATATACTCAATTTATTGGAATATAAGATGATAAATTTTGATTAATAGTAGTGCATGAATACTAATAGTAGGGACTTAAAGACTAACGGTAGTATTCATCCACTATCGTTAACCAAATTTTACTACCTTGTGTTCCAATAAATTGATCATATTTTGTTTTGATTAATAACAACCAATTACTTGAGTGGAGAGATAAGGATGATATGAGTAGTAAGGAAACACACGGTTATTGTTCCCAAAACAGTGGATCATGCGAGTAATTTAAGGGGTTGCATTGAGACTCAATCATGTATAAAGGGTAAGTCAATATAAGAGCATTCAGCTCCATCATTCAAGGAAGTGATAGCGCAGAAACTGGGATTGATATATTATCTTTTCCTTTATTGTATAATTCTCTTCTGTAACAATTTCTATAAATATAATAAGCTAATGAACTCTCTTCTCACGTTGAAAAGAGATAATTACATTCACAAAATTTATTCAAGTTTCAGTTTTTCTTTATGGTATCAGAGCCTCTTGTGAGACAAGAGAGTTTCATACTGCAAAATCATGGCTTTAACAATTTCTTTGAATGTCGCCAACTTTGTCACACTCAAACTCACCCCAGAAAACTATCCTCTGTGGCGTGAGCAATTACTCGCTCTTGCCGAAAGCCAAGACATGGTTGGACTTCTCACGGGTGAAACAACGAAACCAACCATGTACAAAAACAACACTACAACAGTAGAAACTTCAATCACTGACAATGAAACGCTCTCAGATGAATACCTCAAATGGCGCAAAGAATATCATCTCCTACGTGAATGGATTATTGGAACACTCACTAAAGAAGTGTTAGGTCTGGTTATTAGCCTTGAATCATCACAATCAGTTTAGAATGCCTTAAAAGAAGCCTATGCTCAAGAATCACAAGAACGGGAATTTACTCTTCAACAACAACTCACATATCTCAGAAAAGATCCAAATCAGTCCTTGGCAGAACATTTAAGAAAGTTCAAAGGCGTTTGCAACAGTCTTTCAGCCATAGGGAACCCAGTACCTGACAAAACAAAAGTATACTCTTTACTTGCCAATCTTGGATAGAAATATGAATCTTTTACAACGGCAATGCTCAAACCTCCCATCCCGTCTTATTTCGAAGCGGTGTCTCTCCTACAAGGTTCGAACAATGAAACAAATGGGTTGAAACATCAAACTCACCATCATATGCCTTTTATGGACAACGTCACCAAAACCAGCAACAAACTTATAACAATAACAATCGTTACAACAATCAATTCTCTTCAAAAGGTAGAGGTTTTTCAACCACTAACAATAATTCTCAGCATTCAAATTATGCAGGAAATATTTCACAATATTCGCAAAAGGTGAACAATCACACTCCACGACCACCACCACCTGGTAAACGACGCATGACAAGAACAGAATGAGAAATGTACATGAATGAGCACTGTCAGCTTTGTGAAAGACTTGGACATATTGCCAAAATCTGTTGGAGTCTACCAAATCAATCAGTAAATGATGAGGGCCTTCCTCAAGCTCTTGCGGCTCTTACCATGGATACTTCAGTTTCAGATGTCGAATGGACAACTGACACTGGAGCCTCAAATCATATGATAGCAAACTCAAATATGTTACAAAATCTTAAAAAATATGCTGGTCATGATTCAGTGTTCATTGGTAATGGTTCTCACTTAAAGATAGATGCTGTTAGGGATGTTGTAGTTTCTGATGGTAAGAATGGTTTATTCCTTCGTGATGTCCTTCATGTACCCCAATTAACTCGTAATTTACTCTCTATTAGTCAATTAACATCATAATATCCTTTAAATTGTGAATTTACTGACAAGATTTTCTGCATTAAGGAACGAGCCATAGGTCGAGCCATGATAGTGGGTCAACGTAAAGGGGATCTTTATGTTTTATCTAGACCAAAGGAAGCACACTTTTCCAATAGACAAAACTCAGGGACTGAAGAGCTGTGGCACCAACGTCTTGGCCATCCGCAAAAATCAACTATTCAATTATTACGTACTAAGAACTTGATTCATGTTAGTTCAAATAAAAAGGTGGACATTGTTTGTGAAAGTTTCCAATTAGGCAAACTTAGCAAATTACCTTTTAGTTCTTCTTCTTCTTCTAGTACTGGTGTTTTTGACAAAATTCATTGTGACATTTGGGGACCAGCCCCTATTTTATCTCTTGGTAAATTTCCATACTATGCTTGCCTTGTGGATGATTATTCTCATTATGTTTGGATAATTCCTCTTCGTGCCAAGTCTGAGTTTATTATTGTTTACTTAGCTTTTGAAATTATGTGCAACGTCAATTTGATAGAAAAATTAAAATTTTTCATTCTGATGGTGGTGGTGAATTTGTAAATAAAAGACTTTCTTTACACTTTCAGCAACATGGAATCATTCATCAGCTTTCTTTTCCACATACACCGGAACAAACTGGCATTGTCGAACGTCGTCATCGCACTATCAGAGAACTCGGGATGACTATGATCTTTCACAGTGGCACACCTAATTTTTTGTAGGTCGAAGCCTTCACCACCGTAGCCTTTTTAATCAATCGTTTGCCTTCTTCTTCTCCTAATTTTGATTTTCCTTATTTTCGTTTACATTGTGCTAATCCTAACTATTCTATTTTACGTGTGTTTGGTTCAAGATGTTATCCATATACATGGAACACCAAAAAGAATAAATTAAATCCTAAAACCATTCCTTACGTGTTTGTAGGTTACAGCGATAAGCATAAAGGGTACATATATTTTGATTCTAAAACCCACAGAATGTTTATGTCTAGGCATGTTATGTTTGATGAGAATTTGTATCCTTACAAGACAAACGGGTCTTTGTCATCTTCCAGTGTTAGCATAATAGCGTTTCTTGATTCTCCGTCTCCTGTCTCAATGAACTCACCATCTCAAGCAATAGACTTAATGCATATTCCAGTTCCAACCCCGGTCTCAAGCTTGTCACCCTCTGTACCAGATCTTACAAGTTCAGTTGTGCCTTCTAAATTATCGACAAACCAGTCCCATGATCACACTTCCATCAATACTGATCTCGAGTTCTCCCCACAAGAACATGATATGTCTTCCTCAATACCTCTTCCCATTGAAGACAATCATTCGGTAAGTATACATCCTGCCTCCTCTTCTGAAC